>CAEMYA010000158.1:2916947-3003896 GCA_903131615.1 Diplodus sargus | reverse complement strand
GGGCTGACACATTGTGCGTATAAGATGGTGTGTGTGTGTGTGTGTGTGTGTGTGAGGTTGAGGGGTGGCAGTTTTCTCTGATTGCGCCCCCAGTATTTCTACCACACTTACAGCGCAATCATAAGTCCCAGCCTCTTGGCGGGAAGAATGTTCCTCTTCAGAGAGCCATGGGGGGGCTGGTCGCTAATCAAACCATAACTGGTTTGACCCACTGGTAAGCTGGTGACAGGAGAAGTTCCCTGTGTTTGTAGTCGTTACCAATGTCCCATTTATTGTCCCTGCTGCATTTCAAGAGCCGTTTGCAGAAATCAAAGCAGCCTGTCATTGTAGGAGAAAGGCTGATGGTAATGAGAGTTACATAATGTGTATGAAAGCGCTGAATGTTGACCTGCCTTGCCATAAACGCGGCTTTAATTGGATCGTGTACTTCTGTTTTGTTACATACATTTTTTTTTTTTACATTCTGGTGCTTCTTGTCCCTTGATTGTGAGTTTTGCATCTGCAATCAGCAGTGCGCCTCAAAAATCAGAGGAATAGTCGATCTGGTATTTGGGAAATCATCCGGGAGTTGCTCTACTCTACATCTTGGAGTCACCGCTGTGTGTATCCTTACTTTTTTAGACGCTGTTGTCGCTGTAGTTTTATTTCCCCGCAGCGCTCTGTGACATTTTCTTCCCCTCTTGTAACCTAAATAATCGCACATGCTCGTAGACGACTATGACTATGCACGCTGAAGACACCTCCATACGCGTGACTTTTGATAAATGATGATAACTTTGACTTATGACTAAGATCGAGAGGATGTGGAGAAAGAGGCTTGTTTTTGCATGGCCATTATTTATGTAACATCAAATTGTTTCCAAGCCAAAATAAAAAAATTACAAATCTCTTGTCTTACCCGTGTCGCTGTGTATCCATCAAGACTCTTTTGGTCATGCTAGGGTTAGTTACCGAGCTTCTTGTATCTGGAGAAAAAGCATAGTCAGCTTAAAGGATAAATTCACCCAAAAAATGAAAACAGTAGATGGGGACTTGCTTTAAATTGTATAAAAACAACAACATTGTCAACGTTTTTGATGCGGAAATCTTCAGTATAGCTGCTTAGCTAAACGCGTTAGCGTGCACTCCATTTGAAATGGGTTCACAAGCTCAACTGTGAGCCCGGAGTGTAAAATATTATCTTTTTCAATCAGTTTGGGCCAAAAATCTTGTTTTTAGCACACACCTCTCACATTCTTTGTTCATTTAGGAGGTGAAAGACAAAAATGAAAAGGAATATAAATGAGTGGTACAGCGTCCCCAGCCTCCCCTACTTTAGTTTGGCTTAAAGATGTTTGTTTGTCCAAAGACGAATGCTTCACTGTGAGATACAAATACGCTTCTAAGCTATTAAATGAAGGGCCAATTAATCTCACATGTACGCACGGAGCCACTTTATTTATTTATTTTCTGTTGAAAAAAACATTTTAAAAACAAGTCCCCATCTATTTCAGTTGTTTAGGAGAATGCTGCTACGCTGTTTTGCTATGAAGCTCCAGAAATGTTTTGTGAACTACGAAACTACCCGACTCTCCACCGGCATGAGGGCGAGTAGATAACGACTGAGAATTAGAGTTTTTGGGGTGAACTTACCCTTTAAAAATGACATACGCTGTGCTTTTATTTCGAAGGGGTTACAAGCTGCTGTGAAACCGTAGTTTCTTTATTATAAAGCAACGTATTTCATAATGTTATCACATGTTTGATGTTTTTCTGAAAGGAATCTAATAACGTGAGAACTGTCTTGTAAACAGGAGGTGCGCTTCTCTATCTCTCAGCTGCAGGACTGGTGAATTGGAAGTCATTCAGTCTCAGGCTAAGCTGTGTACCTTGAAGTTGCCACCGCCATGCGTGAAAGACCTTGTTTTGTGATGGTTTCAGTTGGGAGTTTCAGAGGCGTTCCGCTCGAGATGAAGTTTCAAAAGACTTTGTGGAAGGACCCTGTTGGGAACACTTATCTCCACATCATTAAGAGTGTTTATTTGTGTCCCTGGGTTATTTAAAATGACCAAACACCCGGCTCTTCACAGTCGATAACCTGGTAGGAATTGATTTTCTCCGCCTCCACCGGCGGCTCTCTGGGTGGCTCGGCTCAGCTCACCTCGCGGAGGGGGAATCTCCCTCCAGCTCCGCCGCCGTAATTAAGGATGAAATTTTGATGAGATCCAGTTGACAAACCTCAGTGTCGTCCATGAAATGTTAATGCCTTTGCAGGATAATGCGAAGCGGCGGGAAATGCACGGGGCATGTGTGTGGTTATGCCCTCCCCCCCAACACACACACACACACACACACACACACACACACACACTGGATGATGATTCTGAGTCAAAGACAGATCTGGGACATTTAAGTCATCGTAAAAAAAAAGTGGGATGCAATGAATCTCATTCGCACACACACACACACACACACACACACACACAGACACAAAAGAAGTACACTCGCGCAGACAGCCAGCTACTGAAGTCAGAACAGTGTGGCTCATTTCCGAGATGCACCTGAATTTTGTCTAAATCAAAGTCATTGTGTTCACACACACACACACACACAAACACACATGCTCAATGCTTTGCCTCTTTTATTAAAATGTGAGCAGCTTCTCTTCTCTGGTTCTGCGTGTATATATACGCTGCCGGCTGTGGAACCAGAGCACACACTGTTGTTTTAAGCATATTTGTGAGATCTCTGCATTAATTGGCCCCTTCATTTAAGAGCTTAGAAGCACACTGAAACGCTCTCCTTTGGAAAAACAAGCTCTTTAAGCAAAACTAAAGTAGGGGAGGCGGGGGACGGCTGTACCACTCATTTATACTCCTTTTTGATGAAGTATGTGTTAAAAATCTGATTTCTTTTAGTAGTCCAGGAAAACAAATAGTCAAGGAGAGAAAACACACACACACGCACACACACCTCTAAACAGAACCGAGCTAGCTATTTGTAGCTACCTCCTGTCAAGCTGTCTAAACTAAGCTAGGCTAAGCTAACCGTCTGCAGACTCCTACTTTATACTTAACGTTTACACATGAGATTGATGTTGATCTTGAATCGAACCAATTGGTTGTTTACTAATTAGTTTAAGCACTGATGGAATGTAACTAAGTACATTTACCCGTGTACCACTACATTTTTGAGGGAAATATTGCTCTTTTTGCTCGACTACATTTATTTGAAAGCCTTAGTTATTATTTAATGTGAAGATTACATGCTACATCCAAGCATAAGAAGTGCTTTTTTTCATTAATTCGACAATTCCATAAGAAAGTGCATATGTGCGTGTATGTATAATTTACTTTTACTTGTACTTTTGATATTTAAGTACATTTAATATCAGACACTTGAAGACTTTTACTCAAAAACTGTTCGTTTTGTTAACCAAAATGACATTTTAACACAATATCTTTACTTTTACTCAAATTTGAGCTTTGTAATTATTTATCAATTCCCTTTGACAACTGGATTTGGGCAGCACCTGCCCTCTGATTTGTTTAGACCAAGCCCGAAGCCCCGCCCTCCTCAATCGATAGCCAATCGACATCTCTCTGCTGTCCGCCACTACGTCACTACGCTCGAACGTGAGCACAGCTGTCGAGGATGTGAACAATCATTTGCTGTGGTTGTTTTTTTAGCAGGATAAAAATTAATAAACCGAATTAAGTAAGTTCGGAAAGTGGCTCAGTGAGGTACCGGGCGGTGTGTTGGACAACTTTAGGAACCAAAAACGTCGTGCTCCTTGGAAAACGCCGGAGGTGAGTTTGAATATAAGTTATTCTTAATAGGTGGGTCGACATGTAAACAGTGCGCTGACATTAGCCAAAATATTTTTCTTGATATGCTGCAGTGTGTTTTGAATGTTGAGCTGCTGTGGTCTGTTTAAACTGGCTAATGTTTTCTGACGATATGCGCAGTGTTTATTTTGGTGTTTGCCTTGTCCTGCCGTCGTACATTGGTCGGACCCACCTGTTGTGCTCGGGTCATTAGCCTCCTCCCCCCAGTCTGTCTGTTTCTGTATGTGACAGGAGGGTTGCCAGATCTCGTGAGAGAAACAAGCAACCACGTCTAGAGGCGACCTGCCCCAAAACAGAATGCTTCACCTAATCTGATAAAGAGAGAAGCATCTGGATCAGTTACTACTGTATATACAGTAAATTGATCAATTTGATATGCTTTTTATAAGAAACTACTTTAAAAAAAATACTGCAATTATAATTCTTTATTCTTTTTAACTCCAAGGAATTTAATCAAAACCAATTAGCCATCAAAAAAATTATAATAAATTGTATATAATGGTTGAATGGAGCAAGTATTGTGGTTTGGGTAACAGTATACTTTTAACAGTATAAAAGTAATATAACCCAATCCTAGGGATTTTAATCAGGGATTAATTTTAATTGATATCATTGCAGTTACTTTATAAAGAGAATGTACAGTATTTTTTTAATTCCACTTGAGTTTGAATCAAGTCCTTCAGCACGGTCTCCCTCTCCCACTCTTTCATATATATATTTTCCATATTTTGCTTACTCCCTTGCCCGCGTTGTTAGCTCAGTAGCCAAGTAGGTAGGTTCTGTACGCCCTCAAATGGAAATTCTGACATCAGCTTCAAGAATATTCTTGCCCCATTGTGGTATTACAATATCGAAAGGTTGTCCTGTTGCCCTCGTAAAACATATAATATTCATGCACAGTTACACTGGTGGACACACAAGCATTTTCATTGGTTCCACCGGTGTACCCCGTTTTTTGCAGGTCTGGTTAAGAAAAAAAACAAAAAAACAAGGAGTGCCATCTGGGAGCGTAGACAGATGCCTGTGAACAAATTCTAGCCGATGCAGTTTTTAGTAGGATTATTTTGTGGGATTCTTTTTAAAGAATTGTAGTTGCATGTGGTGATTTAAATGAAGGAAGAACTTATCTGCTTTTTTATTCCTGTTTTGTGTGTAATGTGTAAAGAAATTCAATTAAGATGTGTAATAAGGTGCACCTAAAACTAAGCAGTGCTCCTGTTTCTCGAGGCGGGCCTGTACTTTAAAAAGTTCCACAGCTGTGTGGCGAAACACGAGAAATAAAAAGAGTAGAAATTCAGGATACAGCAGAACAGGGTTATTATCTTCGTTCCCGTGTTTGTTTTTTCCTCCTGTCTTTTCCAGTGATCTGAATGCAGCAGTGAGCCTAATCTTCATATAAAGTGGTTGACTGGTCCACTTGTGAAAATGCGACCCACATTTCCCCTGAGCAGAACAAGTGTTGAGCCTCACCTTAACCGATAAGAAGCAGTTCGCCTTAGATGAAGATGAGATGCTTTTGTGTCCCTATTGTGTCACTTTCCTTTTGGATTCCCAGCGTGATCACTGTGTGCGATCTGTGTGATCCTCATGTACTGTACGACTGTGTGTGTGTGTGTGTGTGTGTGTGTGTGTGTGTGTGTGTGTGTGTGTGTGTGTGTGTGTGTCCTCACCAGGGAATTGAGGACAAAGCGGGTTAGAGTAGAGGGCTTTGTATGCTGTGAGGGCTCTGCAGCCATGCACATTTAGAATTCCCGAGCCACGGTTGAATCGAGGAGTTTGATTAAAGTTAAGTCTGAGCCACAGTCTAAAAATACACTCGTCATCCAACAAATTAGGAAATAGATTTTAAAAGAGTTCAAGTATAATGATCCAACCGACAAATACTGCATGTGTGTAGCTGTATGTATGGTATTCCTCTGTGCCATAGAGCTCTGAACACATCAGGAAGCCACACTGTTGTGCTGTAGTTTAGTTAGACTCCAACACAAACACAGCCCTGCTGCTTTCAATACTCTAGAGAACCAAAGATATTTATCGCCGCTGATAATAGCCCCCGCCAAAATGCCGTTTTTGCTATTGTTTGACATGAAGTGCCCAGCTGATTTAGAAAAATACCGAGCCTTTTTGAAAAATGAATCAATGTATCTGAGTTGTTAATAAAAGGGAAGTCAGAGAGCTCAGTTGATTAAGAGACTTTTTACATGATTTGTTGACAATAACAAAATAAAATAGACGGACCTTTAGGTTCACCCAGCAGACTGGGAGATACAACCACTGTTGGATAACAAGTTATAAATTATGAAAGCGTTGCCTATTTGACCTAATCATGGAACATGCTACAGTGTGTTAAGGTCACTATGGGGCTACTATTATGATTCCTAGTAAAACTGATGAAGCCTCTTGCATGAGTGGAAGCTATCTTCTAAACCAAACAAGCTCCATTATTTTTGATTTAAGATACGGCCATATTAAACTTCTGACCTTGGAAGTGCACTCTCCTATGCACTTCTATTAAAGCCTGCATGCCACTCCCCTGATCCTTTGCGGCATATAACAGAAAGTAAACGTTGCTGGGTGGATTGTGTGAGATACACTGTGAACGACAGTGTAAGCCACGTTTTTCTGGCATATCCTTTTGTCGATGTTGTAATAACCTGGCACCATCAACAGCATGTCAAATTGGCTAGTATCACTTCTTGTTTGCAGTCTAACCATGAATGTGCAAAAAAAACTATCTGGATGACTTTGTTTCAGAATAAAATGTAAAAACCTATTGATTCCTGGCCAAGTTCTGGATTTGCAAGTGGCATCTATTATTTCTAAGTATGCTCATGGACTATGTGATAGTAATATCCATGAGAAGTGTTAGTCATACTGAATCTATGAATTTGTGTGTCCCGTCTGTTGAGTTTATAGTATCTGACAGGTGCAGCGGATTTAGAGGGATCTATGGTAGAAATGGATTATAACATTCATAACTGCGTTTCCATTGGTGTATAATCCCTTGAAACCTGAGATTGGAGCAGGTACACTCGCAAGAAGTCCATATTGTACTGCTGTGTTTCTACAGCAGCCCAGAACAGTCAAACCAAACACTGATGTTAGACAAGGACTTTTAGAGGCCAATACACGCCACTAAATAAAATAATATACACTTAGGCTGAAAAAGAAAAGGAAATGAACGTAGTCAGCAGAGTAGGATTTGGAGCAAAAAAGTCAATATGGTAATATAGTTTATTGCTTCATCTTGTGACATGATTATTGATACACTTGTGTCATCTATGTTTTTGATAAAGCATGCAGGTGCTGTGAACAGATTCCTGTGACAGTTTGACTCACCAGAGTCATTACGTCATGACTCCTCGTGGTGTACATTCAACTTCCACAGATTGAGAAGAATTAAAAGAGACATAATTGTATATTTTTAGCATTTTAACTTGAACTGTTCTGTTTCCTGGAAGTTGAGCCTTTTCTCCACTTTGTGGCTATTTTACATTTGAGTGATGGCACAAATAGACACTGACTATGTTAGTGGGTGTGATAAAGTGCGATTGCAGCATATTGATTATTGCAGAATCGCTGTATCGTGAGACTACTGTTATTGTGGACAGCATCAGGAGTTCCTCTGTGATTCCAACCCCTACAGCAGAGACTCAATAGAAAATCCAGGGAAGGAGATGCACACTGCTTATCTGAAGAGATAATACTCCTTAACCACAATGTAGAGACAATACATCTGATTAAGTAGTTACTGCTTTAAGTAATAGTCCTTATTTAAAATCCCTTGACTTGTTGGAAACAACTGGAACATACCAGAGTAAAACATCTGGATCATATCAGATTAAAGTCAAGAAATCCTTGATTTTTTTTTTTCTTCAAAAATGTCATTCTGAACAAGCTGCTCAGATTAGGCACAGGGTTCAGTGTCAGCCTGCACGTAAATATTCAGCCTGGCAGCTTTTCAGTTTACCCAGGAAGCTAATGCAGTTGCAGCTCGGCTCTGATCGCAGCAGGTGACGAGGACGGAGGGCTGTAATTGTCCATAGCTAACGCTCTATTGATCCACACTGATTGACCAGGTTGCTGCAATCATATCCACTGTTACAGCCTCCCTGAATAAGTCTGGTGATTATGATAAAGGCTGTGAATGGCAGTGAAAAGGAAAGGAGTGTGTGTGCATTTTAATGGAAGGTGTGAGTGTGACTAACTGTAATCAACAGGCAGCTTCCGTTTGTAGTTGTACAATACTTTTATCCATCTATATTTATTCTTTTGCCTTTGTTTATTTATAATACTTGTGGTCACGGGTTTGGCTTTCATTACCCTTCAATTATATGCATGATCTAAGTGTGTGTGTGTGTGTGTGTGTGTGTGTGTGTGTGTGTGTGTGTGTGTGTGTGTGTGTGTGTGTGTGTGTGTGTTTGTGTGTGTGTGTGTGTGTCTGTGTGTGTGTGTGTGTGTGTGTGTGCCACTTAAGAGATGGACTTTGATTCAGATAAAAGCCAGGTGTGTGTCAGAAATAGAAACCAAAGCTGCTCAGACATCATCTGTTTGCAGCTGTTTCCTGTCTCTCTCTCCATCTGTTTCTCTCAGTCTCTCTCGCTCAGTCACCTCGCTCTTCTGTGCTGCCCCCCCCCCCCTCCTCCCTCCATCCGTTTGCGACCCTCCCTTAATTTCCCCTCTAAACCTACCGCTCCTTACTATCAATTACAGCATGTACACAGTATTTGCGGTCCAGATTTGAGGCTTTTTGGAATCCAAGTGGAAGTTTGACCCACTTTGCATCCTATATTAAAATCTCATAGATCCATTTCAGAAGTCATGTCAGATTCCATCACCCCAGGGCGAAGCATGGGAGCAGAGGATGGGATGCTGGCATGGCAGCATTTGGTCTATTCTACTCATATCCTTGTACAGTACACGTCAGCAGCCCTACATTTTCCTCTTGTTTGATAAAAGATTTAGACGTATCCTTTGTTTTATTAAAGCATGAAACCAGTGCAAATCAGATTTGCGGAATCTTAACATTATTTGCTGAGAAAGTTCAGTCGGAGTTAGGATACTTTTTTTGGATCCCAGTGCCAGAATGAACAAGGAAGTGTTTGTCTTGGACTCAAACGCTGTGATTTAAACTTAAAGTGAAACTCTCACCAAAATGCAACTTAGGCTTTTTTTTGTGGATGTATATGAGTCAAACCTTCGTGTAAAATCATAATTATGTCAAAAGAGGCTCTTTTAAGATTTACCGTATTTTTTATTTTGGGGTCAAACTCATTTTCAATGGGAGTGCTTGGGGTGTTTGTATTTTTAAAACACTAAGAAGGCTCGACACAACATGAAACTCGTAGTATCACCAGGGTCTCTTCACATGAACACGAGCATATTGAGAACATTGTTTGTGTTTGTGCCTCTTATCGTAATTATGCTTTTACACGAAGGTTTGACTCATATACATTCACAATTAAAGCCTAGGTTGCATTTCGGCGAGAGTTTCACTTTAAACCAGAGATGAATTGGAGTGAAGGGAAGATGATGGCCCTATATCTGGGATGAAAGGGACTCTTTTAAGTTGAGTGTGCTAACGCTACTTTGCCAATCAGGTGCTTGAGTAAAAAAAGAACAAATGTGAAGAAGAAGTTGTAACTAGAACCGGAAGAGTCCGTTTGTTTAAGTCAGTTGAGTGGTCAGCCACTTTAGACGAGATTGACCTTATAAATTATGGATGGAGCTTTCTGGTCTGAAAACTGAAGCCACTGCAGAAGTGCCTTAAACCTGCATTCTTTGTAACAGCTACTGGTTTCACAAAGAAGTTGAGTTGTGTGTAAGCTCATGAGAAAATGACCCTACTTCTCACTTGATTTATAACCTCAGTAATAGGGCTGCAACTAACGATTATTTTGGTTGTCGACTAATCTATCGATTATTTTTTCGATTAGTCTATTAGTCACAATTATTTTGGCAGCATCTTTTTTGACTTTGGTTTTACCTCATATTGTCAGAGCAGATTAAAAACCCATGAAACATGCATTTGAAAACATAATATTTTGAAACACAACTGGATTTTTAATAATCAATTGAACTAATTAATACTAATTATTACAGTTTTTAGTTGATTACATATTTTACAAATGAATTATTATGTTATAAATCATTGCATTAAGTGGAGGTTTAATATTCAGTGTTGTATCCAATTGATATTATTACTGTTTTGTACTGATTTAATGTCCTACACATGAATTATTACTGATATGTTGCTGTCAGACAGAAACCTCTTATTTGACTTATTTTTTCATAATCGATTTTACTGGCCACCCTTCACGTCTGTACACATTATTAGCCAATGAATGTATTCAAAGAGCTTTTCTCCAGCCGCCACTTGTCTGATGACACACGGGGCAGCCTGGGATCACAACAACCGCACTAGTTGTCATTCAAGATCTGTTGGATTTTTAATAACTAATAACTAACTAACTAGTATCTGAGGCTTGATATGCTGCGGTGATACGCGAACTCCTTCTTGCATAATTTGCACACAACCGTGCTCTTGTCTACGCTGCCATCCGTCCACTTTTTAAAACAAAATTTCCCATCTGCGGGGCCAACCAAAGCGGTCTCATCTGCTTCTTCGTTCGAAGTCATGAACGCTTTGCATGAATGTTAGTTGGTGCTCCAGTATAAGCGGTACCCCTGAAACTCATCCAGTGAGAAACGTTCCGTGGTGCAAAAATTAGTGCAATTAAAATGCGTTCATTTCTTTAACGCGTTCATTTTTGTATAAATAATTAATCGCAATTAACGCGTTAAAGTCCCGGCCCTAATTTTTACTAGGGAAAATGACAAAAATAATGATAACTAACTTTAATCTGATTACTGGTTTGGAAATATTAACGCGGTAGATTACTCGTTACTGAGAAAAGTGGTCAGCTCATAATTACAGCTTATGTGTCTGGCCCGATCTAAGCTGTACTACAGAGTCACACGTACATTTAATATCATATATTGAAGATATAGGAGGTTAACGCCCGAAAATATTGACACACTTTGGACGTGTTTGGTCTCGCTTTCCTGCTGCTGTCATGTGTTCCGCCATCATTCATATTCTTCTGCTGCTGCTGCTTCTTCTTTTTATTTGTGAAGCACTTTGTGATTTCTATCTGAGAAAAGTGCTATATAAATAAAGATTACTTACTTACTTACTTCTTCTGCGGAACCGTCTTCTTCTTCTATACCACACTGTGGTGCGCATTCTTGTAGCGGTGCTAAAGCGATTTGCTCCGGCTCAAATCTTCAAAAAAAACAAAAAAATTATGATGATGATGATAATAAATACAACGCGTTGGCGCAAAAAGTTCGCATCGACAAATTTTTACTGTTGACGTTATCGATTATGTCGACTAATCGTTGCAGCCCAACAGTTTTCTAATGAGTTTATAGTATCAAATGTTAGTTTCAGGTCTTCTTCAATAAAGCATGATGTTTAGTTTGTAAATTATGGTCCCATGCAGAGTAAACTTATGATAAAGCAGTGTATGCTTCAGGGCTTGGCTACCTTGTGATGGACAAGGTGTTTTAAGGTGTGCTTTGATTTTCAGTCACATTCATTCAGGAGATGCGGCGTGACAGCATGTATCCTCCCCAGTGCCACTCTATTGTCCAATTATGTTAACTTCTGGCTAGAAAAAACCAAGATGATGACGGCAGTAATGCTAGATGTGAAGCTTCAAAATGGTAGCCACTGATGGGTGACATCACCATGATTTTACAATAGGATGAGACTGAAATGTCTCACTTACTCATGAAATTTGGTCCCCATGTTCTCTAATATAGCTGCCTAAAACCACAGATATTCTCCTCAGACTCAGCTGTACTCTTGTGTTCACTGTTAATCTGTGGTGATGTCCAGACAGTGCTGAGGAACCAATGCTTGAAGCCCACCCTTGCATCAGTCAGCGACCACCATGTGTTTGAAAGTCTTGCAGCTAATCTAGATGCTCAGTTTTCTTGCTAGAATGTCATGAAAGGTGCTGTTAAATTAAGTGCAAAGTTTTCTTGAAAGCATACAGTGTCAGCTGTTTCTGACTGTCGGCTCAGTCAACATTGAAAACCTGTAATAACAAGCACATTTCACAGACTTTTCAGCCTTTAATGGTGTTTCTTCAAGCTGTGGGTGAGCATGACATCCGACAAGTCTCGACAAACTCTACAATGGATTCTTTTATTAGGTCTGCAACTGGAAAGGAAAAAAGTCACCACCAAGTGATATTTTCGCTGGAAATAAAAGTCTCATATCCTCAAGGAAGTTCCATCAGTGGATGCTTCTTTGGTGCTCTTTGATCTGTGAACTTAAGGATGCATGTCTGCCTGAAAAGGTGGTAAACTAAATCACAAACACAGTTAGAACTGGTTAATTGGCTTGCCCTTCTCTGATGAACACAGGGTCATGCAGCTTCTTTCAAGATCAGAAATGGATGGACTCAGAAGATGCAAGCTCCTTCTTCTTCAAACTTAAAGCTTTCATTTAGTTTTCTGGTTTGCTTTTGGAAACTTAAAAAGGCGGCATGATCAACAACCCAGAAGAGCACGTTCAAATGAACACAACAGACTCATTCTGAAAAATACAGTGTACAACTCGTTGCAAATTTTCCGATTGAAAAGCCCTTTAAACTGCATAACATTGAAATCATTAAACACAGTTAATGGATTGGAATTAATACTTTATAAACAGGGCATAATTTTGGAACGGCTGAACTGTGAGTATGGGCCATTTTCCTCGTACTCACGGTTCAGACGCTCACTGGGAGGTGTTTGCAGGCCACCTCCAGCGGGACCTCAGTATTGGTTTGGTGTGTCTGGGTTCTTAAACTAGCAGGATGTATTATACCCAGAGACATTCAGTTACCTGTCACATGACAAAGACAGCGGGTCACGACGAGTGTTGGGCTGATGGACTATACCATCGGCTGCTAATCCCCGATCATCGTAACATCGTGATTTAAAAGGCTTCCCATCAGAGAGCACAGTTAAGTGGCGAGAAGTATGTTGCTGAGCAACAGTGGGAAACAGCGGCGACTACAGTGGTGAGCTTACATGCAGCTGCTGCCTCACAACAACACTGAGGGGACACGCACTTTTTATTGATGTTATTCATCACATTTGAGAGGATGGAACCAAAAAAAAAAAGACAAAACACTTAATAAGCTATCAAAACAGTTGCTGATATATTTTCTGTTGATGTAGTCATTGTTAAAGCCCTGAGATGAACTCTTTGCAGATAAACATGTTGAATGATTTCCCACAAGGAATGAGAATACTTTTTTTTTTTTTCAGCTATAAAGAAATTGGCTATTTTTAACTTAAAAGCTGCAGGGTACACATTTGCAACTTTGCAGCTTTTAAGAGCAGCAAGAGATAAAAACTGCTGTAAAGCTGCAATACTCTTAAGATCCTGATTTACCTGGTCTGTGACAGTTTTATACCGAAAGACACAAAAAGCTGAAAAGTGTAATGTTGTTGAATCCATCTCTCTCTATATGACAGTGACAGTGTGTATGTCACTTTTAAAGTCTGATTGATGACTTCCTGGTAAGAAGTAAGAGTTCACACCCACAAATATAGCAATTCCGCTGGAGTGAAATAGTTGCTCTTTCCACCTCTGGCTCAAATCTCGGTGGGTTTGAGGCTGACTCGGCCCTGGCAGGCCTGTTCCTCCTTGATCCTCACAGAGCTGACATTTGGCACAGCGGTGACACCTCGCCAGCTGAAAGGAGGGATCCCAGACGAGCCCCCTCGATATTTCAAGTCCTGTGACATTTCATTAGATGAAGAGGAGTTTAGATGCTGGCAAATGCTTCTCCTCACATCTCAGCCAGCCAGGTTAGCCAAGCTGACAATCACCTGCGGGAGGGAGGTGCAGGAGCTTCCAGCACACAAGGTGCTCATACACACACACACACACACACACACACACACACACACACACACACACACAGCAGACATGAATGGCTACACACAAGCTGGTGGGTTTAGTAACCTTTTATGAGCTCTATGATGCAAATGTCTCTTCTGCTGTGTGTGTGTGTGTGTGTGTGTGTGTGTGTGTGTGTGCGTTTGTGTGCTTAATGATGTAATGTCTCGGACCTCCTAAACTTTTAGGCTGTTCACACTGAAACTTCCCCTGATTCCTTTTCATTTCATGCATTCAATCCTGGCATCTACATT
The DNA here is from genome assembly GCA_903131615.1 of Diplodus sargus. Classification (NCBI taxonomy): domain Eukaryota; kingdom Metazoa; phylum Chordata; class Actinopteri; order Spariformes; family Sparidae; genus Diplodus; species Diplodus sargus. Next base: position 2,989,851 of record CAEMYA010000158.1, on the reverse strand, counting down.
ACGTCATCAAATGCTATGACACTGACTTCCTCAACCAGTGAGTGAGCATCATGTTTTAAAACAAGCTGCAAATTAAAAGGTCGATGTACTTTTCATGTCGATAATGATATCATGCCATGTGTTGTCATCTGCCAGCTCAGTACACTGCATCTGGGGCTTTACGTTGCCATGGAGATGTCTGCCTGTGTGTTGACAGGCATTGTGATTATCATAGCTCGTACTTACAGATAAGATGATCTCATTATATTTTGGGGAACCTTGCTGCATAAATTAGCAAATCAATGAGGATTTAGGAGAAAAAAAAACTTTTATGCCACCTTAATGCTTAAAATATGGAGCTAAAATATGCTGACAGAAATATTTGCAAATGAGTTCAGTTTCCTGAGCCTTTTTTAAATATATATAATAACGCACACACACTGTCTACAGTCCTTGCAGGCCTTGACCAGAAATTTAGCTTCTCTTAAAATGTTAATTCATCTCCAAAGAGTGGTTGTGAGGCTTTCATTCCTTCAGCGTTCCAGATTTAATGAGAAACCACAAAGGAATGACCAAGCAATCATGTCGAGCTTTAAAGAGGGTCTGATACCATAGTGAAGTGCATTAGGTGGTAATAAGACCAAGCTGGGTCTGGATCATGGCTGACACATTTCCCATCCCTGTGAGCTCTAACCATTTAATCGATTTCCATCTGGGTCTCCCATGTCCACTCCACTCCAGCCAAAGCACTGCTGGTTAGCCTGGGATTGCAGGGAGGTTGGTCAGATAGGCATTCAGTAGAGCTTCTGTGGAGAGCAAATCAGATGGACCATTTTGATAGAGCGTTGTGTGTGTGTGTTTGTGTGTGTGAGAGAGAGTGAGTAATGATTCCTTAGCAACAATACGTATTTCAGATTACACTTTCAGGATTTTACAGAAGATTTAAAATGCCTTTAATAACAACAAATCAAACAAGGAAATACAGTAAATTCCATGCCACAACAGAAAACAAATAGAGGAGGTGTGTTACAGGTCATTACACTGTGGCCACTGACAATTCTGCATTCTGGATCATTGGAAAATAGATTTTTCTTAGCAACGGGGCAGTTTAACTGGACACCTGTGATGTAGGTGTTTGTCTACTGTGGAAGATTAATGTGACAGTGAGCCCCAGCTAAATGGCTGCTCAGTGAGAACCACACATATGTAATTAAAAATGTGTTTCATCACTAAATGTGAATACCACCTGCAAAACACAGTCTTTAGTGCAAGGGAGCATTTTCTTGTTAGAGCTGCATTGTCAGTGCCAATTTGAAGAAACAACCCCTCCAATCACAGCTTTTTAGACCCTGTGTCATTGTCATTTAATTGAATTTTTGATTACATTCCCAAAACTGCACGCAGTCAATCACAACAATCCTTGCAGCCAGCTGCCCCTCAGGAAACCATTTGAATGTGAGAAGCCTTCTGTCATGGCCGCCGTCTATAACACCAAATCCCTCGCATGGTTTCGCCCCAAGGGTTTGGACAGGTGATAGTTATTTATTTTCTGAACTGACCAAACTCCAGCATGTCTCCATAAAAAGTATTTTGCATTGAGAATGCATTTATTTATTAAAGGTGAATAATTAAATTCATTCACTTCTAACAAACATTGTATACATGTCTATGTTTTACCACTGTCTCGACAGCTCACTTCTCTACAGACAGACAAGGCATTTTTTCTGAAAGCCTGAAACTGCTAAAATCTCATCCTCCACATTAGCTTCTGTGGCAACAGGCAGTTTCTGTTGTTGTGATGGCACCATGGGAGCAAAATAATGCATAATTCATTGTTTACCTGATGGACAGAAAGTCTAATTAATTCTCCAGAATCTCCAGCTGTGACGGGTGTCTCTGATTTTGATTTCCTTGGTTTAAGTGACAGAGTTGATTGTGAAAAAGTTGCGATGCCAGTCACCAAGGACCTGACTCTTCTGTCAGTCTCCAGACTGGAGCCTCGTTGGGCGTGTGTGAATAAAGCACATAATATTCTGTCTCTTCCCCCATCAAAGAGATTATAGCATTAACCTCTCTCATGGCAGACGTCCAACGCCTATTAGCATTATTATAAATATATCCAGTAGTGATGTTAACACAGTATCCTGGGATTAGCCCAAGCTGATCCAAAAAGCTTCATATTTGCATCTATTTGCTCAATAATCCTCAACAGCTTGAACAAAGTCTTGAAATTGATGTTAACGTCCATGTAGTAGCTGGTGGGTCACATTCAATTCAGTCAATTAAAAAAGTAATTGATATAATGAATGGATGATATGCTTCTCAATTACCAGGGAAAGCAGGTAGAAGCGCTTGTTGTGATTATTTTATTATTCTTGAAGTATTAACGGAAATTGAATTGAGTGGTAATTTATTAAACGCCCTCCTCATTGCGTGCTTTAATGTGTGTGTTGGTTTTGGCAAGCACCCTCCACCCCCTCCTCTATTTTGCTGAGTTATTGCTCGGCGTTGGCTGCGTGATTGCCTGTTGGCGATTCATAAGCAGTGAGACCTTTCCCTCCGCCTGGTTCTCATTAAACCTCAGAGGGAAGAGAAATACCTTCCCTTCTCAGATCTATTAGATTGGATTCAGGGAGCTGAATACAATCTGGTACAGTATGTGCTCCTTCAGCCCCCCCCACACTCCTACAAGACCAGTTCACAAATACACACTGTATACACACCTACACAGATAGTCAATATCAGTCTGATGGGAATGTCTTTTCATTAAGACGTGCATTACTTTTTTTATGCGTTCATGAGAACAATATATGAGTTTTTACCGAATTCTCTGCACACCTTTTGTCATCCTTTATCTCTGTCTGGTGAAATGGGCTAGACTCTGCAGGGTCACCCGGGTAATCTGCACTCCTTAATTTGAATATATTTGTTTTTGCAAGGAAGATTTGCCGAGCAAACATGCGTCAGCAATAATGCTACAAGTTCCTTCAAGTTGATCTACACACAGCTCAGCATACATTTTTGCTGGATATTGAGTATCCTTAAAGATAAGCTAGAGGACACGTGGAACTGCTTTGCTTCTACTTACAGTGGCTGTGGCCAATATTTTAACACTGCTTTAAATACTATGTTTGAGCACATTGTTTATAGCTGTCATGCCCACAAATGTCTCTCTTGGTTCTCTTCTTTTTGGTTCTCTGCTGGCTAGGACATGAGACCCAACAAGACCCCGACTAGAGACCCAACCCAAACCCAACCTGTCAGGATCTGGTGGGCCAGGCCGGGTTTGGACAAAAACGATGTAGAAATGATGTCAGGGTTTGGGTCAGTAAGCGATGCATATTTATAAATGTGATGTAATAAAGCTAAACAGGCAAGCTGTGTCGGGCACAAGTCAGGTTTGGATGTAAAAGAATAGAACTCAAGTCGGGCTCCATTACAGCTCTTGCAGAGTAGGTTGGGTTTGGATGGGAAAAAGTGTCCTGAGCCGAGATAAAAAGAACTTCACTATAATAAAGTGAATTTTGTGCTTGCATTTATCAAATGGCTGTAAACATGACTCTAAAGGAATGATAAAGTATCTCTGTATTTGCTGAATGTGAAAAGAAGCAACTTCTCTCCATATCAACTATCAACAGAAATCAATCAGTCAATAAAGCACACAAATTAACACCTTATTTTACCCTTATCTTTACTGTATAGTCTAAAGTAGTTGCAGTTTTAAAGGGGTCATGTGCTGTAACGTTACTACTTATTGGTTGGGAACAGTAACTTTCTGAAGTCTCTGCAGCTCGCCTACTGACTGCTCAGAGCCAAGAAACAGTCTGACAGACGAGTGAGCAGACACAGCCAGGCTAACAGTTTCTTCCGAAAATAACCAGCTGCTGGCTCTAGCTACATATTTAGCCTACACTCTCAGAAGAGTGGCATCAATCTTCTCATCTAACTCAAAAGAGCAAATAGGGAAACTTTCCAAAAACGTGGGAGTGAAGAACTTGAAGCACTGAAGTCTTTCATTTTTAAATTATTTCACTTGAAATTGAATTTCGCAATGATTTGTCAAGGTGTGTGTTCACACTTGATCTAAAATGTCTTTAACTAAATAAAATGTTATGACACTTCAATCAATAACTCTCTGGACAGGTTTAGGCACAGTCGATGAGGCTCCTCTATCAAGCTGTCTCCTGGTTTGTCTTTGCTGTGTAGCATCAAATTAATCATATTAGGCAGCAGTCACATCCCATATGTTTTCTGAAAAATACATCGTCTCAGACAACTTCATAAGAATAATAATCAGCTGCTCTGAGTCTACTGTCGGACCTGTAGTATCTGCCGGAGGCAAGGCTGTCAAATGATACCACTTTTCTGGGCGGAAGAAAACATCACCTGCGTATCAAGGACTGCAGTTTCCCACCAGTTTGGATGGAGTTGGATGCAGATGGCTGGCTGCATCTTGTCCTTTGAGTTCCTGCTGAAATGTGCGGATGTGGGTCAAATACCATTTGCAAATAATTTTAGGCTTGGCCTCTTCCTGCTTGGGAGAACCAGATGGCTTATGGCCTCCACATGCAGTATGTAGCTTGAGTTATTTAAACATCTCTTGGATGCAGAAATAGTTTGATTGGCCGGGTTAAACCCTAGTGTGATGAACTACATTTTTTTCCAAAGCATCATTGACTTAAAATGACGGAGGAGAGGGTAATTACTATTTATAATTGTATTTGTTTTTCTACCTAACATACAGGCTTTATCGTAAAAATTATGGTTCTGCTGCAAAGATTCCAACAGCATCTATATGGTAACAGTGATGGATAACACATTGTTTTTGAACTGGAGAAATTCTCTGCCATATGTCAGTGAAATCTAAAAACATAGGCTTCATACACACCTTTCTGCAATCTATGGACTCACACCGTGCAGCTGGATCAATGGCCAGTAGTGAGACATTCAGCTCGATTAATCCTCAACACTTGGCATCAGTCCCATGTGTTTATGTCACCTCGCGGTGTGATATTAAAGCAAAAACTACACACAGATATAGAGAGTAGCTCTGTATTAAACCTGCGACCTCTTGTCAATCTCAGTTTAACTATGTGACTTTATTACAGGCTTATAAACAAAAAAAGAGACAAAGCTCTTGATACGTGGAATAGCAGTTTGCTAAAGCTAGCGTGAGCTTCAGGTGTACTTTAAAGCCATATGTTCCAATACCAAACAGGCTTGTATTTGAGATACAGTGGAGTGAGAAGAAAAGCAGCACTACCATCTAGAAATCCTAAATTGCAAGAATATAGGACTGTATTACTAAAAATCAAGTTCAACAACAACATACACCAGTATGGGTCATAATAACCTGCTTTTACATTCGACCTCTGTGGTCATTTGTCTGATGAGGATGGGCTAAAAAGAGAGGTATTGAGATTATATTGGACTGCTAATCTAAAAAAATGCACTACTTAGATGCAAATACAAAACAAGGGATGTGTCCACCAACCTTTTTTCTATATGTTGGAATCTCTATTTACTTGTCCAGTGGTTGTCAAGCAACGTGAGAAGCCCTACATTTGAAGTGAGCCGATGTATGCCTTGACATTTTTCTTAAATGTTAAGTAAATCAATCAATCATCCAACAATTTCATTGGATCGATTGTCTTAAAACTTCACCAAGGGAGCCTCTTACATAAACCAGTCAAGTCCTTTAGCTGTTTGTTTTCTGGCGCTCCTCAATGTTTTTGACATTTTTCACTAATCAACAATGTGAGTGAGGGAGTGTGTGTGTGTGTGTGTGTGTGTGTGTGTGTGTGTGTGTGTGTGTGTGTGTGTGTGTGTGTGTGCGCCTAGGAAATTTGTTGTTTTGCCAATGTGTGGTGCAGTGCCATGCAGGCTGAAAACTGCTGGAAAAAGACAGCAGAGAGAGGTTTCCTTCACAAGTGGAGCTGCTGCAGTCACATACATAAAGATTAGGTGTTACTGTGCAACCCCCTCACCGCATATAGACCTATGACATTTATTATACCTCCGCTTTGGTGCTGCACGCTTATTACCTCGTTTTTAGTGCCACATTAACATTAGAAGAAACACTGACATACTGATGCTATTCGGAAGCATCGCTATGTGTAACTTGAATGCCTACATTACTCAATCATTTGTGCTGTATTTAATAATCAACCAGTAATGTCTTATACCATTTAAAGACTTGCAGGAGAAAAGGAAACTAACATCAGTTGACTCACTTTATTAATTTTTTTTGGTACTTGTTTTGACACGCTTCAATCAAACTGTAATGCCAAAGGGGTGTTGGGAGCAAAAAAGACACAAAGAAGTGGCTGCATGGCCTACTTGTGATTACCATTAGAGGGCTGACACCAGGGGGCTGACACAAAAATTCCTGTTGTCAGCGCACATGAACATGGGTACTGATACAATGAACAAGAGTAAATTACAACACTAACTGATGACTTGTGTAGGAGCAGTACCGTTCTCTTCTGAAAAGTAGTTGCGGATGGTGGTCTGAGCTGAGACACTGGGGTCACTGGACCAGTTCTTGGTAGCATCCGGGGCAGAGTTGTGGGGAGCTTGTGGGGATCAGGCCTATTTTGTTGTAATAGAAACTCCTACTACTAGCACTTAAATCTCCTGTCACTGATGTATTTTTTTTGTTTGCTTGTTTTTTGCATTATTGCCCAATAATGGCACCATTGTTTAAAGGAATAGTTCAAAATCTAATAATTCAACAGCAATATGAAGCTCCCGCCAGCAGACAATCAGCCAAGTTTAGCACAAAGGTTGGAAATGAGAGAAAGTCTGGCTCTGTATCGACTCTGTGCCAGTCAAAAGTAGGCTCTTGGAGTTGTTGTGAACATGAGGTTGCCAGAACAAACAATGGTGTCCCCAGGTAGCCTCTGCATCTAGCAGAATAATAGTGTCATATACAGCCCCACTTGTCATTTTTACACTTCAGTTGTGCTGATTTAACAAACAAAATTAAAGATGTTAATTAAACATATTAATTATGTGGCTTCTGAGGTGCTTTGGACAAATCTATGCTAGCTCTTTCTCTCTAGTCCCAGTCTTTGTGCAAAGCTAAGCTAACTGTGTCTTCTACCATGGGACTGGTATTGATCTTTTCATCTAATTGATTCATTCGATTTTTCGAATGGGTGAAGGGCCTGATTTTGGTAATACAAACACTGGCTTGAACCTACCTTGTAGACAGCCCTAGCTTAAAGTCTTTTTTATTATTCCCAAAATTCTGCTTTATTTTTAATGTAAGTTGGCCAAAAAACACCTTTTTTGCAATAACAATATTTTATTTATTATTAACTTCTATGATATATTTTTTAAGACACAAGTAATATGATTACATTGTAGGGTTTGGACATGTTCACAAACTGGAGGAACTGCAGGAACACGGTGCTGCTATAAAATATGTACTATAGAACCAGATGAGGCTTTTTAGGTAAGAACCTTGTTCTCCATTCCTCCCCGTTTACTTAGTCAATAGTGAGCTTTGTGTCTCAAAAACTGGATTTGTCCAAACATTTTTAGGTGAATGCAGTAACAGTTTAAATCTGTTATCACAATGTAACCAATCCCTGCAGTGCATCATTTCAGTTACATAGAACTATAGGGACAGAGGCTGTATGCACACCGCTGGCGGACTGTAGTGGCTGCAGTAACAGCCTTTCAATACATGCCCAACCCAAAGCCAATGTGAGCTGCAGGGCTTTTACACGTACTAACAAGGAAAGAGGGAGGTCATGCATGAGATGATGTGTGGACAATGTGGGCTGTACCAGTGCAACAGAGTATGGAGTGATGGATTACAGTGTGTGCAGACTATACTCTTGTGGGTCCATAAGTGACTTGAACTATGTGACCCATAACTGTAAGTTAAAAGGATAACTGAACAGGGGCTGTATTTGTGTGGACTGTATTTGTTCCACTTGAATAATCCAAATGAACTGTTTCTAGGAGACATAGTGATCTTGCAAGGTTCCTGGACTAAAAAATAAGTTCAACTTTGTTTAGAAGTTGCTTACCCTGGATACATCAACATATGCGGACATATTTATTCCAAACAAAGGAAGAAATTGGTTTAAGTGGCATGCCAAAGAAACAGGCTTTTGATATTTTTTTAAAATACAGAAATAATAGGTTTCTCTTAGAGTACTGCCCTACAAATGAGATAGCAGTAACTATAAAATTATAGCTGGAATAAACTTTTCCATAGAATGGTTATAGTGCCCCCATTTAAAGCCTATTAGTCTGATTATTAAGCATTATCATGAAAATTTTTTTTGCAGACACTGCACTCTACTTTTGCACAGTCTTCAGGGAAAGATGGTCAAACACACAGTATCAAACTAAATGTGCTCTTCAAACCTTCTTGTCCATTTACCCATTTACGTTTAGAAAAATAAACTTTATTTTCATGATTTAAAGTCTCAAATGTATTTAACAGAAGTTTAAGCAGACGAAACTCCACTTTTTATTCATAAAAATGAACATTTGCAGCACTTCTTAAGACGGATTGGCATGAAACTGTCTCAGTTCACTCCTCAGTGTAAGACATTGATAACTTTGTTTGAAAATATCTTGGTACAAGCTTGTGTACATAAAAAACTTAGGGGGCTTGACCAAGGAGCATTCAAGACATAGCTTAAAAGTTACATGCGGTGAAGAAAACTGACATGCAATCTGCAGTTAAAACCAATTCATTTTTAAATGGTGGTTCAATACTGAATGCAGTGAAACTCTAGATAGCCTGTGTGCTGTTATTACAGTTTGGTTTTAAGCTCTGTATTAATGCAAAGTTTGCATGCTGTGTTGTCAGAAATTGTGCTTGTGTATGGGCTAATATTTTTTTGGGGTGGACAAAATATTTCACAGAATATTTCAAGTGCCCCTGCGCCTTTGTCAAGCAGTGTTTTTCTGACGGAGTCACTTGAGGCAAGTGGCTAGAGGGCTTGAAGCGCTGGAGATGACTTTTACTAAACAGCATGTGATTAATTATTTTACAGCACATTTATTTTGAAAGTGAGACTGAAGATGTGAGGCTTACCCTCGGGATACCATCTGACAGCCCACTGAGGCCTGCAGTACTCCCTGTGCAGCGCTCCTTGGACACTGAACATATGGGAGATTAATGGTCAGCTGGGATATGTACATCTGCACATGTGTGTGTTCGTGTGTGCGCCTGTTTGCCAGGCTGACAATGCGTAATGCATTTGTCATGCCAGCCAGGCCAAGCAGGCATAAAAGCCCTTTCTTCTTAATCGAGGCCCACAGGGTAATGTGGTAATACAGATGGGGCCTGTCATGCTTTTCTGAAAAGCAAGACGAGGAGGAGGATGAGCAACATGAAGAGGAGGAAGAGGGACTCATCTGGCTTCTGTGGATCATGGTTTCTCCATTAGAAGTGGAAAATAGGGTTGATAGACAGACAGTTGGGCAGGTGTCTTAGTTTCTTCCCGTATATTAGACCTTGGATTCCTTTTAACTTATTTTTTGTCTGTGAGAGATGAAAGGGAGCAAAACAAGCTCTCAAACAGAAGTATAAAAAGGAGTAAGCAGTACAGAAGACGGGGAAAATATGTCCTGAATATTCTCTTTTACAGCAGCGTCATCATTACCTATGCAACATCCCACATGAATCTGCCATGCGTTATTTGGACATGTGTCAGGTCGGCTCAGCTTTTGTGATGGTTGTGTTTGTTCAGAGACTCACCCTCACTTCCAGCGGGGGGGAAAAATAAAAGATTGAAGAGAGGCTGGAAACACGGCACTGTAGTTATATCCTCCTGCACTGCACTGGTAAATATACTAACTGTACTTGGCAAACCAGGCTGACTAATGTCTGTGTTAAACATATTTCTTTGCAGATTCTGAATGTCATCATCTACCTTGATTACGCACTGTGGTGTAAATTAAGGACAATTCCCTTCAGGTTGTCCCAGTTTCCAAACGCTGCAGACCTGCTAAGCTGTAACAGATCAGCTTTTCCACTCCATGCTTGCACTTCGGTGGGCCTCCAATTTTCTCAATTTTCACTGTAAATGGGTCTCACAGGAAGGACAGTGGCTTTTACTGTCTCCCTGCAGGTGTTTGTGCCCCCTAATCCTCAAACATGCAGATGAGTTTGGGCTACATTGCCCGAATGTGTGAATACTGTTTACCTCTGTCTTTTCCTCTGATGTTGTGAGACTGGCAGTGTGTTCTGGGATTTCCCAGTGCATGTTGGAATATGCTACAGTCCCTGGTCATCCTAAACGAACAATGAATGCATCTTATGCATTTCTCTATAATTGGTACATTGTGATTACGTATTGTCCTACGCGCCTTCAATGCCAGACTTCCCCAAATGGACAATAAAGATTTGATTCTGAGCCTGAACGTGGGCTTGATGCCCAGTAATGGTGGCAGACATTACTCAAAAGAAGGTTAGAGATGTTACGCTATGACCGGAAGGATGCCAAGAGGAAACCATGATGTGGCTTGAAAATGATTAAAGAGAGCATGAATCAACATAAATACTCCTCTCCAGCATACAATGGTGGTTTGGGGTCAAAATACTCCATCACATAGACTTGGGTTCAGTTTCTGGCAGCAGTGCTTCTTGCTGAGTAGTGTGTTAAAATAGAGAGGCAAAGTCATGGCCCTTCTGTTGGCACCATGGGACCTTATTTGGATGAAATGTTTTTACATTAGTTACTGCCAAGAAAGACTGCGATGCAGTTTGAATTGTTGAAATTACACATCCGTAATTACTAGGGCTGTAACGATACACCAAACTCACAATTTGGTTTGTATCACAATTTTTGACCCAAGGTTCGATACAAACCTCGATTTAAAAAAAAAATAAAAAATGTAATTAAACATTTGATTTATGGAACATTTCAATAACTGCTGTATATGATACTCATGCTGATAGTATCAGAGGAGCAGTATTGGCAAACCGAACCAGTGTGAATGGATGAGCCGGCATACGCGATAGACACGCCACAGAACTGCACAGGTCCCTCACTCAACTTAATAAGGAGAAATTACCCACAAAGCAACGTTACAGAACCAAAGGAAGGTAACATAGTAATTGTAACTGTCTTTGGCAACTTACGTGAGGAAAAAAAATACTGCAGCTGTACGCGGAGGAGCGTCCGTCCTCTTGTCTCTCCTCCAGCCTGTCCTCATCATCACATTTCTGCCCGACAAACAGCGTCTGTCACCAGCAAAAAACTTTAACTCACCGACTGTTTATGATGAAAAAAAATCTCTGCGACGGTCAGACCTCACTTCAGTGAACTTTCCCCCCAAAAACAGCCTCCATCCTTGTGAGTGACAGAGTCAGACAACGACCTGTTCACTGATGGCGATTATGTAATTATGTAATTTAGCACGAAAAACTTAACTTCGTCACTTTCCAGGATGTTTGATGGGTCAGGATCTCAATCACGACACATAACAGCGTCCATATGATTATAACTTATCCATGGGTTTAGATTGGACACTCGGGAAATACCTTGAAAACACACACCTCATCATCATGACATGTACCATCACGTCTCTTTAGGAGCCGCGGCACCGGGTTTCTGTGTGAAATACACAGCGGTTCGTCTTTACGCCAGTTGTGCTTCGCTCTGTGTGAATGACCAACGGCGGAGAATTGGTGAACCACCACTGTGGTGTTAATGCAGCATCTCTGTGTGAAAGGGGCTACATAGCTCATAGGGCTGGATCTGGACTTGAAGTTGTGTCACGATTCTGACTTCTCACAACTCGATACGGGTTTGTGGATTTGAGTGTCACGATTTCAGTTTCGATACATGTATCGCTACAGCCCTAATAATTACACAAGTCCAGATAGTTTCAATTTGTTGCAAAGATGGTAAAATACTGGACCACAGGGGTAGACCAGCTGGCCACCATTGTCATCCATAGGGCCATGTACGTGTACATAAGGATGGGAAAATATACCGTACATCTCTTTCAAAGCTACAGGAAGTGTTGGTGAACAGGGTTCCCTGGTCTTCGCTGTGATTGCAAAAGGCAACATTTCAAAGAATTTTGACCTTAAGATCACCAAGGAGATATCTGTAGGCGAAGCACAGGCTGAATTGTGGGCAAAGAACTAATTTCAGATGTGCATCTGCATTGTTGTCCCTCATTGTCCAGTTGGTGGAGCAGAACATGCTGTTGGAATTGAATCAACGCCTCCCAGCAGGCCTTCACTAACCAAACTGTTTGCATCAGTAGCCCAGCACAGCAGGTCCCTGGGGACATCGCACGCAGATGTGCGCACATAGATACACCCGCGTGCACCTCGATTCTTATTACCATCACAGCACACGAAATTACATGACTGTGAAGATGCTGACAATTTAATAATATAGAAAGTCTTCAGTGTCAATGAACCATGAGGAACAATCAAACATGAGTCTTAGGATGATTAAGTAATTCATTTCCATCATGTGACAACTAACATGATTTGATTACATGCAAAGTACATATGTTTAGTGATCTAATGGTGCAGCGGTCTGTAGAGACAATTAATAGATTCCAATCATTAACAGCTGAGTTATTTTATTCATTTTTTGGTTTTTCTCTGCATCAAGCTGCTTTGTATTCATTGTAGTGCTGACATTCATACCTGGAAGCTGCTCTGTAAAACAGCACACTCTTCTTGTTGGATAGAGAGCCACTGGACTGAGCAGGGTCAGGAGTTAAACACACAGCTGTAAGGCAGCTTGTCTTCAGGGTATAAGTTGAGCATAATTTTGTAGGCATTTAAGAGTTTTCGTAATCTTGTGCTAAATTGAGGCTGTGCGGATGTCTAACAAGGGCAAGGTAGCACCAATGCTTGAGTGTAACAATATGAATAACAGTGAACCTGAAAGAGGAAGCAAGTCAAAGGATGATTTGACTTGCCTAAAGTGCAGCGAGTGGATCTGTAACATAATGTAGTTTGCGTGTGCATACAAAACACCCTTGAGCTAGATTCTTTTTGCCGTTTTTCAAAAAGACTCCACTTCCCCAAAGAGTCTTTTGACAACACACCACATGGCAGAACGTCCAGGCTGCAGATTCCAGACGGGTCTGACCCACCGGTCACAGTCCGACAAAAAAATAATACAAACCAACTATAACACCATCTCGCAGGGGTAGACACACAAGAGCTCTCTCACATGCACTGTGCTTAACCTCAATTTATGCTGTAATCAAAACAGCTCAACCTGCATTTACACTATTGTCTGAGAGAGGCTCAGCAGTTGTTGTGAATGGGGGCACTCTAAAGGGAGGAAATTGTGTTTGTGTGAGACAGAATGTGTGTCTAGTCTTTGTGCAATCACAGAAGTGAAGCGCTGCACTTTAGGCTACAGTGTCCCATGGTGTAAAGAGTGTGATGGAGAAATTGTGCATGGGAAATGTTTTCAAGCTTGTTTCAATGGGATCTAATGATAACACTGAAATGGATTACCCAATAGTTTAAACCCATTTTATACACACTTCCGCAAGTCTCTCTTTACTGACCTTCTCTGGACCATAGATGATTTGCATTGCCAGCATCTTTTTATTGCAAGGTATGTCTGTGGTTGCTGTAGCAAGATAGCAACATAACATTGACATTTTCAGCACTAGCCCTTTGTGACATTATAATTCATATGATGACCTTCAGATGATGAGTGCCCTGTCACTGATCTTTCTGTCTGAGCAGAAGTGTGATTATGAGCATCCGAAGGGCCTAATCATTCTGACTAAGGCCAATACCAGTGTCACCCCCTAAATTCTTAAGCCCTGAACCCTCACAGAAGAACCAGAATGGGACAGCACTCAGTGACATCATCTTACCCTGTGGAAATTTTGAAATATATACGAATCAAAACAAAAGAACAGGAATACACTTATATACATAATAGTTTAAAGTTAGTTTAAGATAGTTTAAGTTAATAAAATTACAGGGAAATAAAATCTTTCTGAATAAGCCTTCATAATTGCCATTATCTGGGTTATCATCGTTTTATAAAAGTTAAAGGCTTCCTCAGGCATCCCACCTCAGTCCCATAAATGGCCACTTTCTGTAAGTCTGCAGAAAATGCAGAAAGTGGCCTTAAAGCCATTATAAAATAATGTCTCATAATGTGAGCGAGCCCTCATGCATTTGACAGTGGGACAGCACTTAGCCCTTGCAGACTTACCTGGAACACGAGTGTGGACCCTGAGATTGGGCCTAAGACTTGACAGCCAGACATAAAGCTTTGTGAGGCTGTACATTGGCACAGTGTTCCTTTGAGCTACATGCTAATGTCCACATTCTGATATGCTAAAAATAACAATGCCAGTATGCTAACATTTGCTAATTTGTAGTAAACATAAATTATAGCTGAGGTGATGGGAAAGGCATAAGTTCAGAAGGTCCACCATGGACAGGTCTGAGATTTGGATGTGCTAGCTAATGCTAGCTAGTAGCAGCTAATTTAGCCACAAGCTGCTAATCTCACAAATTGATGAGGAGCAGGCTACAGAGGTCTGGTAATGTCAACACTACGGGATGCTTTCATTTTCAAACTTGTAGTCTTCAACCCCACAACACTAACTCAAGTGACTGAGGCAATTGATCAGATTGTGTAAATCTTCCTCTGGAGCCACACAATACTTTTTCAGTATTGCATTGATTGTGTTCCACAAAAAACTACCAATGACAAGCTCATTGCGCCGCTAGTGAAAACATCAGAAGATCCTTCAAGTCAGCAGCCAGTGTTTTTAAAATGATCTTAACCAAAGTGTACCCACACAGACCGTCACAATGGCAATACCACCCATGGAGCCATGTTGCTAGTGTGGCTAAAAATGATCGCAAGTGATGTCGAAGGCCCCACGTCATGTATAACACCACCTAAAAGGTTTGTTTGTGTGTGTGTTTGTGTATGTATGTGTCTGTGTGTGGGTGTGTTACTTAGATTTAGATGCTGCAGTGAGAAAACTCTTTTTTTCTCCTGTTCTACAGCAGAAGCAAACCAAAAAAGACATTCTTTGTTGCAGCATTTATGTCTGGTACTGTTCCACGTTACTGCCGCTCCAATTTCTGCTTCCTAGAACCAACCCGAGTGTTGTTGCCAAGATCCTACATACTGACTGGAAATGCTATTAATTGCCATGGTAACACAGTAACTGCTCCAGGAAGCACGGTGGAGCTCTTTCTAAATTTCTAAAGGTAAATCTTTCCTCTCCGGATGGATGAATGGCTCTGCCTTCGTCGAAAAGGGAAATAGACTGGTTTTAGTTGTCAAGATGACATTGAATGATGATGAGCCTCATTCTAAACTTGATTATAGATTTGATTTTAGGCCATGGACACACGTGGTGGTTCAGTCACACACGACAGCAGGATGAAAACACTGACAAATGACAAAACAGAATGATTGCGTGTATAAATCTAACACTTGTCCCACCTACAATATGTGCAGCTATAATCACTCACTGTTCTTCCTTCTGGCTCTTGCAGTGAAACCAACTGTCATCGATGTGGGCATATATGTCAACAGCATCGGGCCTGTGTCATCCATCGATATGGTGAGTGAAAGCATTCACTCTCTTTCTTTCTACTGCAGTGACACAAACACAAACACATTTGTCCATTGTCCATCATAAGCATCATGGAACATGTATGCTGTCATTACTCACACTGGTATTTGGGGGTCATGCTGCCACGGCTACTGACTGTGTTATTAGAAAAGACAGAAACGACAGGCGCTGATGCTTTTCTCGCGTCCTGTAGATCAGCTTGGGTTAAGCAAATGATTGAGTTTAAAAAAACCAGAAGAATGATAGAATCCTGCTATGAAAGCAATTGAGTTAGACAGCAGTGACTCTGTGGAGGGAAGAAGACGCCCTTGGAGGCTCGGGCATAACAAAGAGTTATTTTCTTCCAGTGCTTCTGCTTTTTGGCTTTATTTAGCAACTGGATCTTTTGCACCAGCATGGTAATTCCCAGGGCAAAGTTTGACTAGAAAGAAAAAAATGATTTTGGAAAAACTCCAGGACATGGATCGATGCATATTTCATTATGGAAAGTCTGATCAGATGCCATAAAACATATAAAATGCTGAAACTGAAAGCTTGATGAGCTATAATGAGCAAATAGCTTATGCCGTCGGTTGTCTGAAAAGAAGCTGTCTGTTGTTTGGCTTTGAATGAAGTGCGGCTGCCTAAATGGATGCAGCATTTCATTATGTATAATGCAAACATTCAGCTGCCGTCAATACACTCAAATGTGATATTAATTTTTCTGCTTGAAAATCCTCTCTGTAAACATGAGAAATGTATTGCTTTGCAAATATTAAATGAGTGAGACGTGATAATGAAAGCCTTTTATCGCTGTACTTACCACCAGATGTTGAGTTGTGACTGTTGCCTGGCAACATTAAATATATCCAGATATAAAAGCAATTTAGCTGTTTTTACTGTCAGCACTATCCTGCAACTTAGAGTATTCAAGACTACATCTGCTCAGTCAGAATTAATTTAAGAAATGATAAATTAATGTGCTGCACTGGATGTCATTACTGTAGATTATTAGCAATTCCCTGCATGTCTTCACCATTTAATTTTATTATTATTGCTATTTGCCAGAAGTTTATTTAGATGTGCAAAATGTAAGAATTTGCCACCTGTTGAATTCCTACTCCAAACTTGTAGGGGGCAGCATACCATCAGAGTAACCAGTAACGGCTTCTGACTGTAGCTGCCTTTCGCTATCCAGCATAGTAGTATTCTGGACTGGGAGCTTGGAGCACTGGGGGAGTGTCGGTGTTGTTTACACTGCCGGCACAGGAAGTTCTGACTGCCAGGAGGAGAAGGTTTTCAGGCCCTGGATGGGATGAGCAGGGGTGACTAAGCAGGGAATGTTGACAAAGAGTAATGCAGTAACATAACATTGAAACTGTTCTTTCCTCTCAACCTCAGTTGGTAATTATTAGGGCTGTCCCCGACTTTTTTTCTTGGTTAACCAGTGGTCGTCATTTAGAGCGTTTAGTCGACTAATGGACGCATATGTGTGAACATATCACAACTCACCCTGTATGTGTATGTGTATATATATATATATATATATATATATATATATATATATAAACTGTGTCATCTCCACAGTAAAGTGGATGCGCCTGTAGAGAGATTTACACAATAAGTAAAACACAGTGAGCAAGATAATTTAGCTTCCCCAGTACACACGAAGAGTCTAATACTAGCGCGTAACAATAATAAAATGTATTTATCTCTGCTTTCAAACGTTCGGGCCGCCATGGGCAGGTAGCTAGGCTACTTACATGTGTAAGGTGGTACATCATGTTCGTCATGGAGGAGTGATAGGCGAAGTTTTTCTTGCAATGTTTGCATATCACCCTCTTGGGGTCATCCTTCTTCTTTTCAAAATGATCCCATATTTTAGACATCTTTCCCGACTTGGTTGGCTATTAATTGAATTGTTAACTGTCTAACTGCGATGTTGAAGGGACCAGCCGTGTTTAAAAAAAAACTCTGACAGTGAGTGAGTGTCATGACTTCCTGTATGTGGCCCTTCAAATTAAAAGCCCTCCAACCTTTTATACACAGGCCAGCCGCCAGTCACATAGATTTTGACTTAATTTTGACAAGACATGGCTCCAAATGTTTGGGTTTTTTTTTCCTGCGACCAATCGACAAATGAAATTTTGGTTGGCTAATGAGTTTTTGGTCGACCAGTGCTTGGTCGACAATTTGGGGGCAGCCCTACTAATTATAGTTATATATATATTTTTTTTTATAGTTTTAAAGCAAGATGCCTTACACATAAGACCTGTTGGTTGTTTTAGGGTGATGCTAGCTTGTATCCACTGCAACAAAAGGAAAGCCAGTTATCGCCATATTATTCAGATAAATGTTTTGCATGGAGGAATACATTTTAAATGAGCGCGACATCACACAGTTGTCCCAAATTAACCCTATTAAATTTATGCCAGTATGCGCTCACTGAGCAGAGGACATGTTGGGTTCAGCCGGGTTAATTCAATTTGGTATGCAGTTGTTTTTGTGCTCTGGAGTCTGATGAGCCAACAGGACATGCCCTTTGCGAAATACTGTAGTCTTTATAGTCACTGTAGACTGTGTAATTGGTTGTATTTTTCCTAATTCATCATTAATCTGTTTATACGAGAGAGGGCGGGAGAGAAACGGAGGGGGCAGCAAGGTAACCAAGCTGTGACCTCTATTACATGTCTGTCTGAGTTTTTCCTTATCATGATCCAGGTAAGGACAGAGGGTGGCGTGTCCTTTACAGATTGTAAAGCGCCTTAGAGTCAATTTGTGGTATTGGGCTGTATGAATAAAATGGCATGCAGTGTAACAATAGATTGAAGAATTGTGGAGGTAGTTAAATACAAGAGAAGGGCAACTTGACCTGTTTACCATAAAGCTAAACATTAAAGAGGTCTGTCAGTTATTGGCCTGTGGGTGGTACTGTAATCAACAGTTAGCTAACCCAACAGCAACAGAGACTTTTAAACAACAAGAAGGCTATAAGCAACGCTTGGTGTTAAGCCTTCCAAACTTAAGTTTCCTGTAATTTTTGTGATGACCTGGCGTAGATGGTGTCATTGACTAGCTAATGTTAGCGTGTGTGTGTGTGTGTGTGTGTGTGTGTGTGTGTGTGTGTGTGTGTGTGCCATTGAGAATCTGCCTGGGTGCATTGTAGCAGTGAAAACACAGTATGGAGTTTTATTGATTTGGGCATTCTCTCAGCAAGCATTCTCTTGATAATGAAACACTGACACAGAGCTCTGAAAAGAAAATAATTACTGCTGCGACAGTTTCTGTGAGGATCACTGACCAGTCATGTAGCTCCAGTTTTAAAAAGTCTGTAAGACCCCATCCTCATATAGAAGCTGTGACCTCCATGATTCCATATAAATCTTAAGAATATCTATAGAATGAGAAAACTTAATTCTGTCATACCTGTACAATAGTCAAAAAGTCTTAAAAGGAAGAGGAAAAAGGCCGAATGCACACACTGATATGTTCTTGACAAAGACAAATTCTGTTTTATGGCTATTTTATTATTATTAAGATGTTTTCTTTTAATGTATCCACTCCATAAATTGTGTGATCTACCCAATAAAAGGATACTGTAAACAGGGTTTCTGCCGGGTCTTAAAAAGTCTTAAAAAATCAAAAATGTGACCATCTCAAATACGGCCATATTTTGCATATAGGTCTCTCACTCTGTCTATACCACCATCCAAACTCAAAACCTTTGGACACATTTAGTTAGGTCCTAAATATGTACGTTCATTCACCGCTTCCATCATAACCAGGAACGTAGGTGGCGTTTTGCCAACAACCTGGTCGGAATTTATCACCACACGCCTCACCAGTTCCGGAAAGACTTCAACAGCAGAATCTGCCACAACTATGGGAAAGTGTAAATTTAAGTGCCTGAACAACCAGAATTCAGTTGGTTAAAAGCCTCATCATGAATCTGAAGCTCAGTATACGCTCTGTCAGAGGACCCTCAACTTGGGCACACTTGGTGTGAAAGCGCAGGTGTCACACACAAAATTGGAAAAACACCAGTTAGCTTCTAAAAAACTCCAGCGAAGTCACATAATCTCACACTTTTGTACACCTTTGTCACCAGTTCCCGGTCCAAGTATATCCAGTTCTGCTCGACCCGAACTCTGAGCTGCCTCCTCCGTCTCGCATTCATGCGACATTTAAGCCATCTTCGGCTGAACTCTGACGTTGAAGCGGAGGTGCTTTGGATTTTGAACACAATTGCTAAACATTTTGGCAACAGATTTGGATGTAAAAAGTTGGTAATTTTCTCGGACCGCACTTTTCCTTACTTTTTCGTACGTCATGTAGGTCTTAAATTTTGTTCAAAACGGTCTTAAAAAGGTCTTAAAAAGTCTTAAATTTGACTTGTTCAACCCTGCAGAAACACTGTGTATAGCAAACTGATCAAAACTGCCCAGGTGGCAGACTTTAGAAGTAGGGCAGATAGAGCAGTCATCCCTCCACCAATAGAGCTTTTAATTGTAACAGCTGCGATTGTGACTCCAAAACCTAAGAGCTCTGTTGGTATAGATATATACCAACTATAGGTGGGGTTGGTGTAGGCAGTTGATGAGTGACAGAGGAGGTAGGTGGATGTGAAGGTAAAGCTTTTGTACCAGTGACGAAGCAATGTACATGACATTTGAATGAAAGCACGTACGTCGAGAATGTGCTTCCGCACACTGAGCCATTGCCTCATGTGCTGGTTTTGGATATGTGACAAATTTTTCCCTTCAACAATTTAAAAGCCCTGAAATCATATTTTCTCAGTCATCCTCTGACTATAGCTGATTGCATGCAACATTAACACAAAATTTCAATACAGCTTTGATAATTTCACTTCCGAGATCTCCGTAGTTGAGTTTTGGGGTATTTTCCTCTCGCAGGCTTGAATTGAGCAGGGCCCAGTTGGAAAAAAGGTGACATCACATACTTCTATGCACCTCTGAATCAAAGTCTAATTAAAGTTGGTGGGTAATTGTGATGCATTTTAATCAGAGTGAACCACACCCACCCGATGTGGCAGACTAAACTTTTATCATTGCTTTGAATTCACTTTTGCTGCTATCAAGAGAACTCAGAAAAGTGGCAGGCGCACCAGTGAAGCCGAGGTACTCAGTCATGTTGGTGAGGAGGATGCTAAATTTACAAAATGATTTAGTTTGAAATGTTTTCTACCTCTAGTTTTAATACCCTTTTCTCTACCTTAGCAACAAGGAAGATCCTTCCCTGTTGCTAAGCCAGACATATTCCTGCTGCACTGAGTCAAAACAAGGCTCAACAGACACATTTGCTACAAGAGCCGTAAAGTAGGTGTGGAAATAACTCCTGGAATTGTGTGCATTGGGATAAAATGCAAATCCCTATGTCTAAACTGTTGGCAGAGTAGAGCTATTTCGGGATATATTTGTTTAATCACTGGAACTTGCGAATTATGTTTATTCTTGCATTAATTTTAGATGAGAAAATCTCATAACTGTACATGCAGATGTCCAACCTCACATATTCTCTGGACTTGTTAAAAAAATGCTTAATTTAAGTACAATTTGAGAAGAAGAGAGCTCAGCAACTGCAGTCGCACACACGCACACGCACGCACGCACACACACACACACACACACACACACACACACACACACACACACAATCAGGAGTAATAGAGTTGTTGTGAATGAAAAACTCCTGCAGCCTGTAGTAGGTCAGTGAGGCATGGCCGGTTTCAGCTCGCTGTGGGAGCCCAAACTTTGTTTCAGTGGAGAACAGGATCCCGCTGTGACGTTCCAGTGATTTTCCTCCTGTGTAAGCGCTTATTGGTTTCACCCTGTCAGAGCCGATGGACGCCGGTCAGTGGGATGCGAATCCCCAGTCGCCCCAGGCGCTGACTGGACTGGAATTAGTGCAAAGTCCCAAGTCTTTTATTTCTCTCTCTGTCTGCCTGCGTTTCTTCCCCTTTTATCCATTTCCCCGTGGAAGTGTTACAGTGTCACGGAAAAAACAACTGATTTCTTCAGTGTGGCTAGGCTTGGCCTTGTTTCTGTAGGTTTTTTTTTCCAAAGCTCCACATTCACACTGTACTGCACGTTTCCTTTTGCTTGAGTGCAATCCATCATTTGGTCTGAGACCTCCATTTAGCCTGTTCGCTCCCTCTGAACTTCACGGGTGTGTATCCCCAAGTGACTGTGTGTGTGTGTGTGTGTGTGTGTGTGTGTGTGTGTGTGTGTGTGTGTGTGTGTGTGTGCGCGCGTGTGTGCGCATGTGTGTGTGTGTAGCTTCCACATGAAAAACCAGGTCAAATCCCAAGGGTCTTTAAGATGCATGATCCATATTGATCTCACACACACAATGGCGGTCTCGACAAAGTCAGCGACCAAAACTCCAGGAAGCTTCTCATCTGCCTTTGAACAAAACACATTATCTTTCCTCATTTGCTGTGAACGGTAATGGGCACTGGCTGGGATGATGCAACGCCAAATGAAGCTGATAGTAATTTAGGACATACTGTGATGAATGGTTGAGTGATTAAACGGCATTAGCGGCATTAAAGTCATGCAAAAGTGCGGGGCTTTTATAGCTGGTGCTGGGAGAGTCAGATAACGCAGCCGGTGAATTGACGGACAAAGATGGACGCACTTTGACATCAACACTCTGTTCTTGTCGTCTGCGCTCGAGCCAGCGAGTGGGTGGTGCCTGGAATTTGCCACTTTACTATTGAGCCTGCCAGTGTTCAACCAGGCGTAGAA
The DNA here is from genome assembly GCA_903131615.1 of Diplodus sargus. NCBI lineage: Eukaryota > Metazoa > Chordata > Actinopteri > Spariformes > Sparidae > Diplodus > Diplodus sargus. The sequence goes on along the minus strand of CAEMYA010000158.1, from coordinate 2,967,547 downwards.
ATTATTAGGGCCACCTGTTCGGTCCGTGAAATATACTGATTACATCAAACCAAGTGAAAGCCATGATTCAGTGACCATCGATATTAAACCACCTGAGAAATCGAGGCACGTGAGAGAGGTTCGAGCCTTTAGACAAGATTGATATGGAAAAGATGGAAAAGGAAAAGCATTCTGCTGACTGCCACAAATATAATGCTATAGTCAAATTTAAGGTGTAGAAACCAAAATTGAGAATCAGCCCTGAAGACTACTGGGTGTAATTTGTAGAGCTTCGACTAATGATTATTCTGAGTATTTAATCAGTCATGTCATGAATCATTCGCTTTGTATATAATTTCAGAAAACAGTGAAAAAAACAGTTCCCCAAGGCGATGCACTCAAGTGTCTGTGTTGTAAGCGCTTAGTTGAGGAAAATCAATGACATTCATAGTAGCTGTGTTTCCAGCTAAACGTCTGATAGTCAAGTGGAATCGAGGCACGCTTAAGAAATGTCAGAAAACAGAGGAGGGCAGTATAGGCTACCTTAATCAGGGCTGAGCAGAAGAAGTGAAGCTTGTAACTGGAAACTAGTTGTCTGCTCTCAGAGCGGAACAGCTGATCAGTCATGTGATCTAAATGTCAGAATTTATTCAGAAAAAGTGTTCCTATCTCCAGTCTACATGCCATATGTTAATATTCAAAAATCACCTTAAGCAAGTGTGAAAATGTTTTTATAAAATTGAGGATCCATCCACTATTTTTACATTAACATTATGAGTTGGTTCATGGAGATATACAGTCATAACAGACGTAATTGAAAGCACAGGACTCCACACTCGGAGAAACATTGTATGGTGTCTGTTTGTTCGATGTGTTGATGTGTCTAAGCCTCCTCTTTGCTCCACACACATCTGATGTTATAATGGCTAATGAGCTTAAAAACAGGTCGATGGAGACACACTTAATGGTGGCCACAGCCCAGATGGTTTTGATGTGTTCCTTTTCAACCAAATTATATCTGTGATGCGACACTGTCTGATGACCTCTTCCTAACCTTTCGGGATCAATTTGGTAATATTCTCTTCTTATCATCAGCCAATCCCATGGAAATAGGATAACTAATGGACGTATTGTCTGTATATCCAGAGCCTGATATCTTATTCCACTGTGACAAAGAAGTCCATTGTGGTCAGAACACTATTTAAAGGGCTGGGCAATACATCAATATAGCTTTAAAATATTTGAATATTAGGTCATACTTTATAATAACCATCATTAATAATTGGTTTATAAAGCATTTGATTGTTTAACAGTGAAAGAACTATCAACTAAAGTATAATTAACTCTAAATGTTTCATTCAGTAATGATGGTTATTATAATGTGTTACCCAATATTATTGAAAGACCATATCGCCCTGTGTCATCGGCACAACAATAGTCATACTGTTCCTTCCTTATATGAACACACAAACAGTGAAGTTATTTTTGACCCAATCTGCCGTCCTGTTACTTTAAGTACTCACTAGAGCATCAAACGTGTATTTATACGCAGATGGAAATAGTCCAGAACACATTCCCTATTTAGTTCTGTTTGAGGAACATTTGCTAAAAACTACAGTGCCCAGCGGAGAGTATTTTAAACAGGTCAACTCGATGATAATTAATGAATAAATTAATATAAATTGTTTATTTTATTATTAACGGTTTATTGCTATTTAACAGGATTGACAGAAGGTTGGTGGGGTTAATGACTTCAAGTTGATGTGGATGTGTTAATACGGACGGCAGCCTGTTTAGTGCTCTTCCATATAATTAAAATGTCCTATGGGAGGAAATGATTTTTGCTCTGCACGTTGCCTGTATTGGTCAAACAAAATTCTGTGTTGAACCCGTAAATGTTGATGTCTTTTCATAATTAAACTTAATGTTAAGGTTGATACGGCACACTGATTAACATGAAAATGTAAAAATGCCAGTATAATTGAAACGTTTGCCGACCCCTGCTCTAACACATAGTTGTGTTGTTCTTTGTATCATGGAAATTGTTGACAATAAACAATAATGTATATTAACATCAGAGTTAATCCTTCAACCAAGTGCAGAGTTGTCCAAAACAATACATAACTGTAAAACCCACCAAAGCCTTAGTTTTCTTGTCATGTTGAGAAAAAATATTACCTGTCTTATAAAATATATTTGCTGTTTCAAGTTTTATTACTATTTTGACATGAAGGTCATTTCAGGAGACAGGGCTGTACTGGAATAGGCACATCTGCAGAATTAGCTTCACTTGTTGCCTTCGGCCAAAGAGAAAATACTCCCTTTAAACATCAGCGTAGACTCCTCATCGCTCACATCTGACTGAAGTGTCAAAACAGATAATTTTCACCTATGCGAATGTGTCGGGCTGCTATTTGCAGCCGTGCGACAGTTGTGACACAGCTCTGCTTTTCATCACATTCACTGTGAAAACATACTATATTCGCTTAAAAAGGGAATGTTTTTACTGTAAATCGCTCAAGGCCTTATGATCATCATCTGATTTAGATCCCACGTCGATGCTCCATTTAGAAGTTCACTCCAGCAGCAAATTAATTAATGATGTAAAGATGTGCTGTGACCCTCTTCTCGGAGGTGAAACGCCTGACTATTAATGCCACAGTTCATTTAGTACACGGAGAGCGGCTTTGGGAAATAGCAGACAGTATGCGTGGACACACACAAGAATAAAAGCTCATCTAAATGCAAGAGGACAGCCACTTTAATTGTGCATAATATAGTGTCATGTTGTGCAGTAGGTTTGCTGGATAGGTTATTTTCAATGCATCGTTTGAATTGTAAATAAGTGTAATGGAGGTCATTGAGAGAATTTTCATTTCAAAACAACTCAAAATCACCAGGAACATTTTGTGCATGTGCATGGTAATCCATGTGTTTGTATATGAAAACCGAACCATGATGTATGCTCAGCCTCAAACATACAGATCGGCATATATGTGGGTGAAGAAATGAATGAAAGCATTGATCTTATGCCACAAGCCCGTGTTTAATTTGTTGTATGATCTGACACCAACGCATGCATCGCAGGTTTCAGATCAAAACAGAGTTAAAGGATAAGTTCAGTCAAAAGTGAAAATTCAGTCATTATCTATTCACCCCAACATCAATGGAAAGTCAAGTGATGTTTGGTAGTCCACAAAACATTTCTGGAGCTTCACAGCAAAACAGCGTAGCAACATTCTCCTGAAAAAACTGAAGCAGCTGGTGACAATTAAAATGTGAGAAAACAACACAAGACAAAGTTATAGAGGTGTTCAGCAGTTGCTTGTCAGAGCTAACGCTACCTTCTCTGGCCTGGCTGGCTCGACTTTTAGCTCATTCTTCTTCTCAAAAGGCTTTTCCATGTGTTTTTGTCACAGCAGCTATAATCCCCCATTCTGGTAAAGACAGCAAATGAGACAACTGAATGCTGGTCAACAAAAGGAAATTATGCAGCCTTATTTTCAATCAACCTTGTGTTCTTCTTTGTAAATCTTTTAGCTTTCAAGATCTTCAACACAAGTTTACACTGATAGTACCCATACTTTATTTCTGGATCCGTCAAACGCGTCTTTCTTGGTCTCTCGCCTCACATGTCAGTCTGAAGTCGTCTCTGGTGAGTGGAAAGGGATTGATACATCCACTACAGACAGCCATCTACATTAGTCCAGACAAATGTGTTTACATGAATAATCTTTGAAGAGATGTCAACCCCAGCCGAGAGAATATGCTCCCGTTTGACAGATGCAATATTTGAAAGCGTGTTTGTGTGTGTGTGTGTGTGTGTGTGTGTGTGTGTGTGTGTGTGTGTGTGTGTGTGTGTGTGTGTCTCAGTACACTAAGTCTGTGATAAAGAAGCAGTCTGCATACATTTGTGTGAATGTGAACAGCTTTCCTTTGTGCTTTTTACTGTTTGTGCTGATAAATCCACTGAAGTACAAGTTATGTGTGAGTGAGTCCAGACACTCTTTTCTGCTTCTTTCCCCTCCTCTTTGATCACTTCTGCTTATTGAGATACTTTATTTATATATTTTTTACAGATCCGCTTTCTTTTCGTGCTGTTTGTGGAGGCTCGACTGCTGCAGACATCCAACACACTCCATTCTCATTTATTGTTTTTTGCTCATTCCGGTTAGAAATGAAGGTCGTCCTCTGCAGAGACGAGCTCACCAGATTAGCCGACACTTGACTGGCAGACAAAGTTACAATGAACACATTTATCATTCCGTAATTAAAAGAAAGAGAGAGACTAAAAGAGGGACAGCGACTCAGAGATGGAGAGAACAGATTATTATTCTCATTGGTGCGCCATCAATCTCGCACAGTCCTCGGTCTCTTTGGCACAGAGATCCTCCATCTATTAGTCACACATTTCAAAGATGCTATCACTGACTCAAAACATGAGGCAGGTCATGTCAATACAGCACAGCCGTCCTTTCAATTTTCTATAATCGAGTGCTTTCAGTTCATGTTGTTTAGAGTTTTCTCCAAACCTTGAGAGGGAGCAATCAAGACTAATTATCTGGAGGGTCTGTATTGTGGCTATTGTGGTGGATTGGGTCCACAGCAGTACTAGAACTAGCTTTTTCAAATTCCTTTTCATGCTGCAAAATTGAGCCTTTTTTCTCTCACTAATCACAACATATGGTCTTTTTTTTAGTCCATGCTAGCAGCAGACTTCTATAGACCGCAAAGTCAGTGTGTTGGTCCATGGCTACTGAAATTTGTTTATGGAATGAGCGCATGTATCCCTAACTACTTTGTTGATCTCCTGACTTTTCCTTTGGTGCCACCATGATCTAGATTTTTTAGATTTTAAGTAGGGCCGTCACGATCGTCACTCCAAAATTAAGATTTGTTCGAAATTAGCTTTCAATTTCGATAATCAGTTTCACAGGCACTATCATCGATATACTTCAAAGATAACGTCGTTATCTTTTTCAGATATCGTTTATAGATTGAAAAGACGGTTTACTTGTGGGTAAAGAACTGGACTGAGACGAACTGATAGCACTGCCAGAGAGCCTGTATTGATTTATTTGGAAAGAGGTTTACTCAGGTCGCAGTTGAGAAACCAAACTTTGTAAGAAACTGATTTTCTCAGAAGGGTTTTGTTATTATTTTTTATTTCATTATTTGAGCTTGTCAAACCTTAACCAGCAAAAAAGCCACTCGGGTCAAGGCAAGCTGCTGCTGAAAAATGCCCATGTCTTTTGAAATAATCTGGAAAATTGAAAACGTAACGTGTTAAGGCAATTGAGAATAGAATCGTGACCTTAAAATCAAAAGTCGAATTCTAATAGCAAATATTAGCATGCTTACATGCTACACTAAAGTGGTAAACAAGGAAAGTATTACACCTGCTTTAGTTTGGCATCAGCATTGTCAGTACATTTTCCATCCAGTATGTGTGTGCAGATGTGATACTTGACTGTAATGCAGAACTTGTTGTATGGAGGAAACAAATAACAGTGCAATCAGACTTTGCAAATTAATCGGTGACTTCAGAGCTTCTGAACTTGTTACATAATGTTGACAGCCTTGACACCATTTCTGTCTGGTTTCACGTCTCCATTATAGACTAAATGAATAAATAAAGTTAAGGTTACCCCAGTACTATTGGTAGATGCTACACTGAGAAAAACAGAAACGACCTGGTTGTCTTTTCCGAAAGCGGCACCTACAAAATTCCACTCGAGTGTTTGACATTTAATAATTGGAGTCGTGCAAAAGAAACAAACGGAGACTGACAGGTGAAATTCACATCATGGCCTGAGAAAACAGAGTCCTGTTGTGTGCCTGTTAAAGCTCAAATCTATCAAAGTGCAAAGTAATGTGATCATACAAACACTTTGATCTTCTTCTTTTTGACCTGAGAAAAAAAGCAGCTGTTTATTAATTTATTTCATCATGTTCTTCTCTTAAGTTTCACCTCTTCACTTCCTCTAAATGGAGACGCTCCTTGAATCTAATTTTGACGGACAGGATGATTTCCTGGCATCTCAATCAGCAGCGATGGGATCCTCTATATCCTGTGGCTCCACTTATGTTATTGAGGATGATAGAACAGGTGTGCTTTTACATAAAAGCCTCCTTAATATTGTTTTGAAGTAAATTTCATATGCTCCCAATACATGCAAACGGTAATACATTTGAATACCTGGCTGCCTCAGTGCACCTTGGGTGTAAACATGAAGAGGGATAAAAATCAGTACATGCTGGACTCTGGAATCAGGGACTCGAGGGGATGTTTACTTGTTTTATTCATCCTCTATAGTTTGGCTTGTCAACAAACCGACTGAACCTGTACATGCACTTAAACCTCGACAGAATGAACGAAAGTGTGCACACACAGTACAACAGCAACAGGGGAAGGACTCACTGAATAATTGAGTCCACAGAGATTGAAGGACACCCTGAACTTCCACTCTGAAAAGACACATAAGGCTATTTTCTGCCATTTTAACTTAAAAGGCACACAAACAAAAGTACAAGGATTCGCTGTCACAGAGATGACCGTCCGTCCGTCCGTCTTTCCATCTCTGATTATGAATACACACACAGGCACACATACATGATGCAGGGAACATGCATCAAAGGCTCTGACCCTTTTAGGACGAGACTCTTGACTTAAAAGGGAACATTGTGTTTCCCTCTCTCTGCACGTCCTTTCATTTTCGGTTCAATATTCTTCGCTCATTTTTGCTCTTTATTTATGAACCGTCAATAATGGCTGTAACTCTCTTATGGATTACTTTGCAATGTCTATAGAATCAGTCTGGTTCCAGGGTAAAGATATATTTTGCTGCCACTTGATTTGACCTTCATTTATCTAGAACATAATATAAAGGGAACATATTTTTTTTAATCTTTGCACAAAGGTACTGTCACATTTCCAGTAGTAATATTAAGTAGTGATATAACAAGACTGGAATTTTTAACTTCAATTTAAATATTTGAATAACTTTGATACCATGAAATAAATTGGCACAGCTTTGGGGCCATACAATTTCAGATTTTTAAAGTAAGATAGATAAACAAGGCTTGTGTGCTGTTTGTTAATCACAAGAGCATCTAACTTTATTTACCTCTATAGTAGGTGGAATTATATATCCAGACAGCCTATATTGCTCTAAAGTACATCATATATTGGTGTACTTTACTGTTGTGATTCACTGTCACCTCTCTCATTAGCATCCTTTTTGGTCATGTCAGGCAGCTGTTTTCAGCCACCAATATACCAACTACCAGACAAAGTTATGGACTGGCTCGTGAACATAGTAGAGCATTTAACAGCAGAGAAGACCAATAACGGAGCTAATGGGAGTGATCATTGGGCTAACATTAATAAGTTGGCCAGAAAAATGACTCAAAATTAATGTTAATGCTGCTCTTTGTCTGCTGGATGTGTAAAAATAGCAACTGTTAGCTACCAAGTTTGCTATATCTGCTTTTAAAGAGATTTTTTTGTAGATGCACCCGTCTCTTCAAGCTCACTGAGACCTGGAATAAATACAAGAACAAATGTTGCTCTACGAGTGTAGATATAGTGGCCTGTTGCATAACTAAAACAAATAGAAAACCTTGCATGAAGGAGCAAAGAACAAATTAGCATTTGTAGGGTAGGTGTATTCAAACTCTCAGCCAAAAGATTTTAGTAGAGCTTGTTACAAAAATAGTTTGATTGAACGTTATGAGGCTGAGGTCTGACTATGTACGATCAATGCATAAATGGGTTCAAAAGCTTATAACTTCACTCTAATCCAATAGCAGATCCATGCCTTGTGAGAAACATCACTTCAAGTAGGGCTGGCTCCAGGCAAGCTAAACAAAGCACAAACAGTTTGTGTAATCAATCCGCCTCAAGATCCTTATAACGTCACTGAGAGTGGAAATCAATTCAGGACACAAAACACATCTTGAGGTGGGTAAGATGTCGGTCTATTTCTCTGATGACACTCCACACTCTCAATAACTATAATATGATGCACTTGGCAATCATATGCTCGCAATCTAACCTTTAGAGGAGGTGGAAGATGTTGGCGTCTTCGAGTTTGAATGTGCGTTTTGTACACTAGTTTTACCAGAAAAGGCGATGGCTGTCATACTGTCACCTTTCAGTGTCGACTGGATTTATCAGTGCAGGGGACGACAGTGTGTGCAGTGCTAAAACCTGCCATTTGTAGGATTCTCTGGAAAAGTCTTGTGTAGCAGCGAATTTGTGCTTTTCTCCGGATGTCAAACTTCCGTTTAAAGTTCCTTTTAATGTGGCCTTAGTGCGTGGGCGTGCAGGTGAAGGTGCGTGTGTGGGCCAGTTTGTGTTTTGTTTTTTTGTGGCTTTTCCATGCTTGACCTTCAATGATGTGACTCACGTAGGTGCTGGGAGAGAGAGGCTGAAGGAAACATAAGAAAAGGTTATCTGATTGCAGTGGAGAAGGTCGCCTCTTGCACCAAGACGGCATAAAGGCGGCCTCATGAGTTAATTCAGAAAAATGAAATGGTATTCACTGTGCTTAATCTCATTCTCTCAGCTGGATGAGAAACCTGTGCCCTGGCAACGGGTTAATATAATTAAAAATGATTTCCTTTTTTCCCCCTTACGTAACTGTCAAATGTGACCTTTTTTAAAACAGTTGACACCTGTTGAAAGTAGAGAGCACTGAGCAAAGGAGCAACACCGGTGAAGGTTGGCCCCATTTATCTTGTGCTTGTAAAATATACCCTTAAGATATAATATGAAATCTTGGATCTCATTTTCCTGTTTGATAGTATCTTGTGAAAACATAGTGTCTAATTGTGGAAATGTACAAACTAAAGTCTATTCTCAAACAAATGTTCTCCGGATCAAGATAGACATGATGTACATATGTTCAATGTTATTCAAGTGACAGCTTTTTACCAATTTAAACTTAATTGAAGCCTTAGCTGACTGGCTGGCTGCGAGTGAATCCACTCAAACTTTGTCCCCTCAAATTCGTCATTTAAATAGTTAGTATCTTGATTGTATTATCTAAAGTCTGACAGAGGTCAAACAATATAAAAGAAATGAAGCTGGGACTTCTTTTATCTATTATTATTATATTAGTTTGAGGGCTTGCTAGCCTCTTTTGCGCTTTTTTTACCACGAGGGGATGATGTTTATATAATGATCTGTTTCAAGAAGAATCTCTTTAACAACTTAAAATGGCTTCCTCTATGTATGTGTGAAAGGTGATTGAGATGTGTTTAATTACACTGACAGTGGAAGGCACAGCAAGCATTATCTGCATGTTAAACTTGTGCTGCTGCAGCCTGCATGTTAACCTGATGGTGTTCAATTCAGATTTGGCATGTGTCGCTTAATTTAGAGCCTGTGGAGCAGCTCAAGGGCCAAGATAGTATATTAGCAGATAACATTTCTGCAAGCCACTGATACATTTACATTTGTACGTGTCAGAGGCTACATACTTTATTAAGATTTCTACAGGAAGTATGGTGTCACATGTGTCACGTGCATTTCAACATTTGTCAGCGACATCCCTGGATACTTTTAAAGAGACCTTGAGACAATTTCTGCTCCTGTTGGTGTTGACAAAAATCTGATATTATCAACTGGAAGTAGCCCTTTGTTGTCACATGATAACATAAATAGGTCTCAGTTTGCTTTTGACTTTTGGTTTTACACAAATTCAGGATGTGTTTGAGCCATCCATCCACCCCATCCTCCTCTATTATGCAGCCATCGTTGCTCTTCATACTGCGTGACCTGACTTCCTCCTGTGTTCCCCTCATAATTAATTTGACCACTGGAGAACGCCATATTACAAGGAGCTGAAATATGGGTTGTAAAAAGCAGAGAGAAGTTTAGCATTTATGTAGCGGGTAAGTAGGGTAGAGCGTATAGCTTCATGTCACAGACCAGCGATCCTCACCCAACCCAACAGTTTTAGTGTGTTTTCCGAAAAAAAAGAAAGAAAGAAAGGTCACTTAATGGTTTTGCAGAATTATCCAATGACGAGTGTGGAAGTTTTTGTCCGTAGATCCTTTTCCAATAAAAACCCAAGAGGAGTGAGCCATGAAAGCAATAAAACCCTCCAGGGCTGCACAGAACAGAACAGATGAAGATGCACAATATGCAACAAGGCAAGAGATGCCATCACCTTATACAGGAATATGTAAGAGGAACAGGTGGAGCTGGGTGCTGGAGGTAGATATCAATCATCAGAGCTGGGATGGAGCATGTAGCCGCTGGAACAAAGCACAAACAGCAGCTGCAGTGTTATATAAGCATGACACCGCCTTACTGTCTCCATTAAATCTCGTTGGTGACTTGACTGAATATGATTTTGAGAGTCAGCCGATATTGATTAGCTGACAAGGCACTAACGACAAGATTTTGTTTGTGCATCCCGCAACAGCACATTCGTCTTTCCTCTTGAACCTTTGGATAGCGGTTATGGCCACTCATCACTTTCCTCACTTTCCCTTATTAGATTCCAGATACTGTTTCCGCTCTGATCTAATTCCTCATCTTTTGCCTTCTCCTCCTCCGCTTGTTTTTCCCTTAGAATCAATGTATACAGAAATTTAGTGTTTGAAGAGAGACTGGGTATCTAAATGAATTATGAGCAGAATGTGTTTGATAGACTATTCCTAAAGGCGAGAAAAAAGATAACCTGTTAAAGAAACTGAAAGAAAACTTGAGGTATCAAAATATGTTTAAGGGCATGCTGCTTGTTTGAGATAAACCAAAACCGGTGTGCCTCAAAGTAAAGGGACTTCTGCTACCTTTGCTACTGCTTTAGATAGTAGTATTATCACTGTGTAAGATGTATTATTCAAGGGTGTATAGGTTTGGTTTAGATACTGCCTTTCATAAAAATCAAATACACACTCTCACACTAACCCTTCTCTTTTCCTTTTTGATTTAGAAACTGCTAAGACTTAACTGTTTTACTTGAAGATATAATGTGCATAACTACATTAATAATGTTGCAAGAGCCTAACATTATCCAAAATCCGTGTTGTACTGATTAAACCGAGAGAAATCCCAATTCTTTTCAAGATAATGTTTAGTACAGTCTGAGTGTTGAGGGATTAATGATTGATTGTTTGTCCATACCCAAATCATTGAGCATTTAAATATTGAACAGAGCTTGGGTCTGAAAAATGATGCCAAATGGTAAGCAAATTCCTTTTAGGCAAGTCTTGGCAGTTGTTTCCTGGCTAAATGAACAGGATGAAGGCCATAACCACACCTTTTTGGGGACGTTGTGTATTAGTGTGATATCCTCTTTTTTCATGCCTATAAGAAGTGAGTATGCAAAAGCACCAAGATCAGTTGACACCATTTTAAATATCAAACATGCAGCCGTGTCAGTGCAACAACACGATTGGCTAATAGTATTTCCCATTTTTACTCTCATAAAGCAGACAAAGCATTGCCTTTAGGGGGAAAGGGGCGGGCAACAGCGACTCAGCTGGTTTCAAAAAGAGGTCTGATTCTATGTAGGCTTATGAGAAAATGACATTATGTCTTACTTGATTATTAGCTTGGTATAAAGTCTCTGATGTCTCAATCTCTATTTTCAAGTCTTCTTCACTATAGCATGATGTTCATTTAGTCAATTATGGAGTAAAATAGAGAGGAGGGTATGCTTTCGGGAGGGGCTAGTTCGTGACTGACAAGTCACTACCACAGTATGTCCTGTTCTCAGTCAGATTCAGTCAGCACCTTCCCTTGCTTCACCCTCTTGTCCAAGTACGGTCACTTCCGCCTCAAAAAATCAAGATGGCAACGTCGATAATGCCAAAATTGAGACTGCAAAACCCAAATACATGTCGATGCTACACCTACTAGTGGGCCTTTTCCTTCTTGCGCTACTCCTGCTAGACTTCTGGCAGATAAATGGACACTACTGCTGTCTCTGTCTAGGACGAGTACTGCTTTACCAGGACAGACATGAGTAAATCATTTGTCTCAGAGTAAGACAAAGAAACACACAGGTGTCGATTGTACCCCGAGCCAGATGCTCAGTGAAGCACAGCTGACAGTTTGCATCGTTTTTCATTCAGTGTTACTTCCTTTTCTCACAAATAGACTTCAAGTAAACAGGCATCTATGCAAATCATTTCCTTTTCTCTTTCAAAGGTCTTTCATTTTGATTCTTTGGGATGAACGAAGACAAAAGCCTGTTTATGAAATTAGCCCCACACACGCACACACACTAAAATAAGTCATCTTTAAAATGCCAGTCATATCCGTAGGTAGCGCACAGTTTTGTTTATTACACATGCGACAGAAGTTCATCGCCACCCCAAAGCAGTGGCTTTACTTCGGCCCGTCACACACAAGGAGCATCACCGTGAGGCTGCCTCTGGGACAGGACAACAGCGATGCATTCTGGGTGAATGTGTTTATTCGGGCACAGGGTAGCGGTGGCTTGGATGTGACGCTTCTGAGAAAATAACTGCATATTTAAATATCGTTCATGATGATTAAGTACTACAAGGAGCGGCACAGAAATGGACATATGACTCAGAGAAATCAAACACTCCTCATGTTTATCTTTTTCCTTCCTCTTCAGGGATTGAAAATGTAGTCCAGCGACCAATTTCCCAAGGTCTGGGAGATATAAATATTTCACTTATAAATATTTATACCAACTATGCAACATCGGGTTTGCCCGAAGAAATGCATTAGTCAGTGATCTGTGCTTAAGTTTGAGATCCCCTTCACTGCAAAACACAATATAATAAAGTGTATTTTTGAGCTCACTGTATTATATGTGATCAGCAATGAAGTAGAGTCTAGTCTATTATGAGTGAGTTGTAATGTGGAAATATCCAAAACAGGCTGGACTGACATTTTTGTTTAGTTGAGGAAGAAAACCAGCAAAGAGATCGGAGTGAGTCACCCCCTCACTACAGGAAAAAGTGCTACTTTCTGCAAAATGTATTTAAAGTATCACAAGTAAAAGTACTCAGGACGAAAACGGCAGAGTGAAAACCTTAAATTACATTCAATGACAAGTCGCTTTCCAATAGTGCGTAGCCTGACACCGAGGGTTATAATGTGAAACAACTGTGTGGGTAGTGTTGAAGCTCACTCACCAATAGTCCTACCCTGAAGGTCGAGTCGTATTGGCATTTAACATGACAAAACAGAACGGGGCTCTAGGAGCTTTTATGGCTGTGTCTAACATGTCAGGTGTTGATTGTGGTGCCCTCAGTTTTACCCTTTGAAGGCCAAAACTGAAACTTGTTGGTGGGCCAAAGGGCCAACACAAATGATATTGTATTGTTCAGAGGCAAAATGGTACCAGGATCCAAACTCCTCTCAACTAAAGGCTATGTAAAATAATTAATAGTTGGGGATCATCCATATTTAAAGAGCATTTTTACACCACAAAAAAAGGAAACCTTACAACGGGCCAAGTTTGACCTAAAAGGAAAATGAAAAAAGCGTTTGTTTGGCCAGACTTTGAAAAAAATGATGAGCCAAGATGGCTCCTGCATTATTACCATTATTTGTTGTCCTGTCTTACAGAGGAGCCTTGTGTTAAAACCTTTTCTCTCAATATAGCCATCCATGTATTTATGGATGATTATATGTTTGGTTTATAAAATATTAATAAGCAGAGCAACAGGAAACACTTGTCAAATATATGTGGAGGAAGAAATGAAATCTGAAGTATACACAAACATGAACGTCTTGTACAATGCTTGAGTATATAGTTACATTCACTGACATACTTGCGTGCCTTATTAAAAAAGTTTTCTGCTTTCTCTTCGGTTTTCATTTGTTCCTGACCTGACCCCTCTTCAGGTAATAAACTGCAGATCCAGCTGTAAACAAGGGATGAGTCATGTTAATCATTGATATTTCTGCTGGGAAACTTCTTCATTGAGAGTTTTCATACTGAAACTCTCAGGGAAGAGCAACATTTCTGGCTCAGTGAGTGAAAAGATTTCAAGATGTTGTCTTAACACAGAGTTATAAAGATGCCATATCTGCCCTCTTGGGAGACATGTTTTGGTGCATGGATGTGGAAAATGTGGCAGAGCGACGTCTGTAATTGGTGAGGTGCAATCCTCCCCCGTGCAAAAATGAGGAGGCTGGATAAGGAGAACTCTTATTTGTTCTGACACCCGTTCGAGTCGGGCTAATTAATTTCAGTCGGATGTGCTTCACTGTCAACATCCTTCAGCTTTAATAATGGATTTCATATTATCAGATTCTGAGAGGTATTTGCATTTCCAAACACAGCAGGGCCACATTTGTTGATTTTCTCCAACCAAGTAAATTTGCTGACATTCAGTGTGTGCAGAGGAAAAATGACATCATAGATTTAATTTGGCAAAATATATTGTAAGGGAAGACACAAAATGTTTGTTTTTTTAAAGTGAAATTGTGTTATTTTGTGTGTTTTTCACTCTAAAGATGGAGAATTTCCATCTGCACCCTCACATTCACCATGATAATGAATCAGATTCACAACACACACAAGAAAGTATAAATTTTTGATCATGTGAGGGTTGCCTTGCACTTCCTGTACCTATCGCCTGCTGTGTGAAACTTAGTCGGGGACAGGAGGGAAATAGTTTATCACATTGTGAATATTTTAAGCCCTAAAATAAAATATTTATACCCTAAATAATGAACTTGCAACTCCCAGTCTCTGACTTTCTGTGTTGGATTTTTCCCAGCTGAGAATATACAACACAAGTCGTCCCTGATTATCTCACCTACAGGTCTTCATTGTTTTTTGTCAGTGGCCATGAGTAATGGACTCCCTCCTTAACACCCTCGTTTTCTGACTTTGAAATGGATCCCCAGGGGAATAATGCGAGCCTCCGTAGTTAATTTCAGTCAGATATCTCCCGACATTCGGCTTCATTGTTTTGCATAATTTCCATGAATAATGGACCTGCTTCAGTGCCTTGTCTTGTAGGTGTAGTCCCCAAAAGGGCCCAGTGGAAGCAGAAAATCCCATTCGGGCAGTGTCGTGAGAGTTCATCTGCGCCAGGCGTAACGTGTAACACTTTGCAGTCTGAATTATGGGCTCGTCACCGTCCGCGTGTGTCTCCCTATCATTATTCTCCAAAGGTCACCCAGGCCGACGGTAACGATGGGGATTCTGGTGACAGATGTATTAGGAGGGCCACGTCTCATCTGTCTGTTTACGGAAAAGGTCAGAAAAGTCAGAAAGTGAGTGAAGCTGTGTATGAAGTAGTGAATTTGTGCATGTGCACTTCACTTACTGTACTTCCAACGTGTATACACTGTGAATGATAGACACAGGGTGCTGAGTCTGTGATGTGTCTTCTGTTGGGTCACCTTACAGACTTTATCCATAAACAAATATGAGAAAAGTTATAAAAGAAACTGTCCTCTGGAGAAAATCCTCCTATAGTTGCACATACTTTCCCTTAAACCCACACCAGCTCTTCTGCAAACAGGATTACTCAGACAGCCTCACAGAAAAGTCTGTGGAATATTTTCTTTTCCTTCATTTCATATCAACAATGGAGTTGTGAATATCTTCGAAAGAGATCCCACAGGTCTGACCTTATCATTGAAGTATCAGTGGGCATTCATAACATTCTAAAGAGGACTTCCAACAGAGGCTCTGACCTTCTGCATGCCCCGCTGGAGGTCCTCAGCTTCTAAGAAAAGTGAAGCTGTGAATAGCTTGTCATATTTCTCTACTGTATGACTCCAGAGTATGAAAATGTGTTTAATCTCAGGGCTGTTTCAGATTTGTTATGAAGTACTCACCTTTAATTTTATCTTCAGGTAGTATCTTTATTTTCAAATAATGTTTAAATAAAGTCTTATTGAACATCTGAATGAATGTTGCATATTGTCAGCAATTAAACGCGGTGTCTCCATATAGTAACCAGAAGAACATAGCCAGGAAAAATAAGCATTTGTTGTAGATGATATTCAATTCAATCCAAAATACATTGTTTTTCTCATGCGCCAAACATGATAAACAGTCATTAAACAACAAATGATTTATGTCAAACTAAAAATTGTGTTCATGTTAAACAACATAAAGAAAATGTTCAACATTGATATTTAGTGTGTAGGTGATGACCTCATCAGTCTCCACTCCCTGTCCTCTCTTCGGTGTGGTGTGTGTCGGTCAGTGAACCTAGGCTTGGATTTGTCATTTATCATCCTCGCTCGTCACCCTGTCACTCCCCTCAATGTAGTGAGGACAGGGGGTGGGAAGTTACATTGACAACTGCACCTCACAGGAGAGCATGGACTCAGAGCCTACTGGTGGATGCTCAGGTGGATCTGGGGTTGTCCACCACTGCATTAATACCTACGGTATCTCAAGAGAAAGAGAAACACGGACACACCCAGAGCTACGCATAATACAGAATCATTTTGAGTCATGGCCAACTAACCCAACCAACAAAGGTGGCCAAAAACAGGCAGAGTAGGGTGGGTTTTGCTGGAAAAGCAGCATGGACCATAATGATGCAACTTGACAACATCACAGGCATCCAGCTTTTGGAGAAAGCGCCAACTCCGTTTACATATATCTTCAGTAGGCACGGCTACAGTCAAGATTTTAGGTTCAACCATGACCACAGTACTGGCATGTTTATCACAAAAGTCTCATCTTTGTGTTACAGCAACAGCAGCGTGCTATTTGGAGCGTTCTCTAAGATCTGGGTGATTGAAGACAGCCGTGCAGCTGGCTGTCAGCACAGCCAACACCTAAAAATGCTACTAATTAAAGGCTCAAAGATGGTAAAGATCAATGAGTGACAGTCCTTTTTCAGCTATATTTTGCCGGATTATATTTAGACAGTGTTTGGAAATTCTCCAGAGGAACGTGCAGGATCCCAGTCATGGTCGATTTCACATTTGGGCCACAACTTCTCTGAGATTGGTGGTTAATAAGTTGCTACTCAACTGCAGTATAACTAGAAAAGAACCTCCAGGCAAACAAAGCTCCCTGTACACAGCACATGAGGAGCGTTTTTTCCTTTCAGATATTGCTTTATTCACCATCTACCATGGTTGGTGAATGAGGAAAATGCACTCAACTTTGACACTTTGGTGAAAGAAAGTGTCTTCAAATAGACTCAAGGATTTCAAGGATTCAATGTTTGTACATGTATTATTATCTCAATGATAATATTTCTTGACTAACTAGAGAAATACTAAGACTTATCTTACCTTTTAAAGGAGGAAATTCTGCTTCAACTTTCTCATCAGAAATGCTAAAACTTCTCACAACTAGAAGGTGGGTCATTGCTGAGGTGACATAAAAAAAAAAATGTGCTGAAGTAAACATTTCGAGATGGTGTATGTTAATTTCCATATCAAACGCACAGTGCGTATTTTAGTGTTTCCAGCTTGCGTTGCGCTGCTTCAGTGTTCTTCTTTGATGTGGACATGTTTGTGTTCAAACACACACATTATCAGCTCCTCTAGAAGGGCCAGACGGAGGGCTGCTCTGCTCACAAACACACTCCATCCAGCGTATCTCTTTCTGTCTCCACGCTGCTTTAAAATAAACAAAAAAAACAGGGTGTCAGATCAGTATATTGACTCTTCTTTTCTCTCCCTAGGAGTAC
Source organism: Diplodus sargus (assembly GCA_903131615.1). Lineage (NCBI taxonomy): Eukaryota > Metazoa > Chordata > Actinopteri > Spariformes > Sparidae > Diplodus > Diplodus sargus. The sequence goes on along the minus strand of CAEMYA010000158.1, from coordinate 2,949,946 downwards.
CAGATCGATATTATCTTCGCTCAGACCTGGGTGGACACCCGTCTGCGGTATAACAGCAGCAGCAGCATGCCGACTCTAACCCTCAACAGGTATACTGGATTTACTGAGGATGTACTGCAAATACACAGACTGCAGCAGCTTTGATACTCATGTATTGATAATTACAGTATGTTATGTCTATGTTTTTTAATGAACTGTAACTCCAACATCCTGCTGCGAGTCGTTCCCTCTTTGCTGGGTAGCCTCTATTGTGCTTCAGTATTTTCATACTGTGAATATCTCATTTGAGAACAATATCCTCCTATCTCCCGGGAAGAGGCCTGTAATTAATGGAACAAATTGATTGATGTGCTTTGTTTTCTGCGTGTCGCCCGGCAGTTTTATTATCCTCTTATTGGGTAGAGGATCTGCCTCTCGCATTTGTGAGAAATCTGAAGGAATTCAGCAGCAAGCATTTCTCACCTTCTGCCTCCTTCTCTCTCTCTCTCCCCGTCTCTTTTCTCTCATTCAATCAGCAATATGGTTGGTCTGATCTGGCTGCCCGACACCATCTTTAGGAATTCGAAGAACGCCGACTCTCACTGGATCACGACGCCCAATCAGCTGCTCCGGATCAGGGACAATGGAACAATACTTTACACACTGAGGTAAAAGTCTGCAGAACACATGAAAACACACAGTTCAGCGTGATAGATGAAACAATATGCTGTGTGGAGCTCCAACAAAGAAGCACACACACTGGATCAATGGCAGGTAGCTCCATGGCGCCTAAAGTATTGACAGTAGGAAAACTTAAATCCCAAGCTCTTCCCTGTTTTTGACCCCTATTGCCAGCTTGACAGTGACTCAGCCCAACTCACTGGAATCAGTATGAAAGACTTTCTAAAGGAGCAAGCTGTAAGACATGGCCAGAATTTTACTTGAAAACACACAAAAAATCAACTAACATTACTTAAAGAATGTGAAAAACAACAGGATGAATCTTATTTCTATGACGTCTATGTATTGTGTTGCATCACACCTCAAGAGGTGATGGTCTGATGTAAGCTGTAAAAGTGCCGTAGTTTACCACCACACAAAATAAACTCAGTGTCAATAAAGGAAATATCAATTTATCCTACAAAAAGAAAACTACAACTGTACGCCAATCAATCAAGTTTCTCTCTTTAACTGAACGCAGGCGAGCTTAATTTCCTTGTAAAACATTCAAAAATGACATGAACTGAATAAAATAAAACCCAAAATGTGGCTGATGTGGCCAAATTGAGTGCTAAAGATGCATACCAACTAAACGCAGCTTCCCTTGTTGGATCCAGCTATCTGTGTTGTGCTGGCTTATTGTAGCTTCTGCTTCAGTATAATTGATTTTATTTTTTTCCCCTGCATGTTGTTCAGTGTGAATTTTAAATATCTGAACCTCTGACACACGATAATAGAAACTTCTTTTTCAACATGTCAAGGTTTTTTTTTCTTATTTTCTTCTGCTCTGACAAACACAGAGTTCTTGTGTGTGTGTGTGTCCTTACATCAATATAAACCTCACTGTGTCCGTGCCTAAAAAAAAAAAAACCCCACTCAGGATTGGAGTGGACAGGTTCTTTTTAAATCTGAGTGGCATCTGAGTTTATGAACCCTCAAGCTTTGACATGAGCCTGTTCTGTGTCGAGGATCCAATTTCACCTGCGTATCCAGGATTTGGAACTAGACCTTGGTCAAACAGCAAATACCACCATGAGTGTTTGTTTTGAACCCCTTTGGAGGGGCTGACTCACAGCTCACTGCAGCACCAGGGTGGCTCAGACCCTGTCATGAGGAGTCCAATCGATTCAATGAAGGCATGCCAGAGTGAAAGAATAAGAAATCATTTTATTTCTGATCTGTGTGAGTGCTTTGCTTTGTATCACTACAATGCTGGTAGTAAATGCATACAATGTTATCTTCTCTCCATTTTGATTGCAGTCAGAGCCCCGCTAAGTCTTTTTGCCAGCAAAAATCCTCCAAATGATGCAAAACATGTCATCTGGAGGAATTTTGAGGATTGTCGCATAAACCTGTTTGTCCCAATATAGAAAGTTCTCTGTCTTTCTGTTCATATAACACAGTTTTCAAAAATATCCATGCCTTTTTGCTACATAGACAGCCCAGTTATATTCAGGTATCATCTTACCAGCGCTGAAATAATTCTTCAGTGATTCCTTGTGCATATATCCAGAGGGAAGCAAAGTGGCTCAGCTTCTAGAAATTCCTCTTCACAACCACAAACTTCACACAAAAATGTTTGGCGTTTAATAGCTAATTTCACTTCTGCTAATGCGTGTCTCTGTGATGAATTTGAAAATTATTGTTTCATTAAAAGGATATTAAGTCTTTAAAGAGGCGTATGTTTGGGGGCGTATTTGCATTGACTGATACATCTCTCACACTCACATCTCCGCACGCTCTCCCCTCACCTCTGCTCAACACCCTCGCCCAAATTTGGATTTCCTGTCTTCCGACAAGGACGGCTGCGAATGCGTATGCAAATTGTGAGTGCACATCATCTGCACTTGTTCACCTACAAGCGAGGCGAGAGAGGCAGCCCTCTTCCTGCTTTGAATGAGGCTCCTCTTTTGTGCTCGAAGTCAGTCAATTAATGAGAAACTGTGGCGAGGACAAAGACACAACAACATAGAACAAGTGAAAAAAAAGGCCCATTTTCGTGATGGTGTCATTTTTGCAGCCATTATCATATCCGCTGAAAATTAATTTCAGGATGATGTATTGAAACAACGCGCAGAGAATATTAACTGAGTCGGATTCAGTTTTCTATTTTCCATGTTGAGCTAATCCCCTGTGTCTCTGTGATCAGCGTAGCTTCCCAAACATCTGGTGTATTGACTTGTCCAGTGATCAGAGCTAAGTGCTCCTGTTTTTAGAAGCTTACATGCCTTTGGGCCCTGACCTATAAGTTCATGCCGTCTTGATAGAAAAACATGTCCGGCTATCGCTGATTAAACAATTCTGTCATTTTGAGGGATTTCACACATCAACCGAGCAACCGAGTGTGATCCTGCACCATCTGGTCTGGAGCCAGTGCTTCATGTACTGTAGTGCAAAAATTGAATGATGTGAAATAAGTAGTGATGAATACTGCGCACTCACACTATGAGATTGATGGAGCGAGAAATGAAGGATCTGAAGCATTTTTTAGTGCCGTGAACGTCTTTGTCCTAGTGTGTCTGTCTCTCCCTCTGCAGGATGACCATCAACGCAGAATGCCAGCTGCAGCTCCATAATTTCCCAATGGATGAACACTCCTGTCCTCTCGTCTTCTCCAGCTGTGAGTATTGGCACACATGCACACAGACAGACAGATATTTACATGCATAGCTGTGCCTATAAGTAAGATGCTTTCCAAGCAGAGGTCTGGCGTCATGAATGCAACAAAACAGATTCAAATGGCTTCAACATAATGATCACTTTTGACAGAGATAAAGATGGAAACGATGTTCTTTGGTTTTGCACTTGGAGGTGATCTGAGCAGGTGGAAATGAAAGCACAGTGTTCTGCCAAACACCAAATTGTGCAAACTGATGAGCACAAAATCACCTCAACTGAAGCTCAGCCCTCAGTCCTAAAGAGTTCTTTGTATCCTAGGAGACATCTGAAAGGCTGTTAGGATACCTGTGATTGTGGCGTTTCCCTATCTACGGGAATAATTGGAGTAAATGATCAGCGGATTGAACTGCCTATAAAGGGGGGATATGTACTAAGATGCTGCAAACTAAGACTGAGGGCAAGCTTTTATGTCACTGACATTTTTAGATTTAGCTTGGTGTGAATCATCCCAGCTGAAGCTATCTGAGACCTGGGGCCAGATGCATATAACTCCATCTTGACTCGGGACTAAAACTGTGTATGCACAAAGACTGGGGTATTTATTAATTTAATTTATACAGGTTAGAGTTCTGTAAATGTGCCAGTTGGGTAACCCATTCTGGGTAATTTACAGGGGAAATTAAAAAATTCATCCTGTACAATAACCACATCCGTATTTTTTCAACTATAAGAAACCATAAGAATAATAGACGGTCAAATAGAAAAATAGCTGATGGGCTGAGGATTTCCAACAATATCAGAACACTACGCGCTAGTGATACGCACAGCTATGGCTATTTATATCAGCCGCACATGTACCTGTCAACTATCGCACATTTTCACAGCACATTCTTTCTTCATTAACAGCATTTTATGTGTGGGAAAAGGCATACACATGCACATTCTCTGACTATCAGAAGATTATGTCGTAAGTGCCCAAATGAAACACGCCTTACCTTAAATAAATGCCGTATTTCTCTGGGTTTGAACATACAACAACATATACAACAAAGGATGAGTCAGTTGTAGACATTTTATTGCACAAATGTTTTATATTATATCTTGATAGAGAAGTTTAAGAGAAACCTTTTTTGAAACTCCAAGCATGTGTTCATATCTCACAGGAATACGATCAATGATTATAGAAGTTATTAAATCTGTGGGAAATTTTTCTTGTTAAACACCTTTGACTTGATTATTTCTGCAAACATAGAACTATTAGTTTCTTCCTTAATCATATTACACTGGACTGAGCTTCTATGAGCCATTAACAGTGAGGGTAAGTAGGCAGGAGGGACCTGCAGGAAACAGGAAGCCGAATCATTTAAGAATTGCACACTGCTGGCTCCTTGTGCCGAGGTGCTCCAATAAAGTAACTTGTAACGTGTTGTTTAATTAGTGTCCCTCTCTCTTTCTCCCCCTCCATAGTCAATAGTCCCTTACCCTCCATGTGTCCGATAAAACAGTGCTGCAGATTTACACCTGCATTTCACAGACATTTAATCTAGGACTACATTTTAGTCTGCTGTAATCAGCTGCAGCAGGTATTATGAAAACATTCCCTTTCCCCCTTCACATATTTTCTAAAAAACACATCACATGAGACCAAACAGTTACCAGCTGTAACGCTTGTCTTCCTTTCTGGAGCTAAACTCTGCTGTGGTGTTTTAGTAAATAAGGACAAACACATTCTGGCTGCTTAGCCCAGGAGCTCAGGGATTTAATAAATAAATATTATTTTGAAGATGTATTGAGATTTTTTCAGGTTTAAAATGCTTTGAAGAGATTTTATATTGATAGTATTGCTTTTTAGAGCAATATGTATGTTTGCATCATTCAAATATGGACAAGGATTTACATTCAAACAAGGACTGAGTGCACTTGAAACAGAAGCTGAAGCTGAAACATTTTATTCTATTATTAACAAATAAATAGATCAGTTGTTTTTTTCAGCATCTAAATCTAACAGAATTTCTTGTCACAACATCTCTTCTGTTAGATGGAAGAGAGCGGTCAGATTATAGCTCTGCTTCCCAGTGGCTCATCAGATTCAGATGAGGAATCAAATGGGGAAAGATGGAGAGGATGAACTTAATGCATTGGGCCACAGTGGGAACCGCAGCAGCAGTAAAGCCACTCCTGACTCTAATGATGAGGCTTAGCTGAGAGTGTTTCCATGATTCATGGCCACACAGGCTGTTTAGTTCTAATGGTTTTTAGGTGAGTGAGTGAGAAAATGTATTTTTACAGCACCTTTCTGGATTAGACGTCACCAAGTGCTTTATAATGAGGGCGTGCAATACAGACATAAAAGAGAAATAATGAATAAAATAGAGATGAATGAATAATAAGTAAAACTAAAGAAAGGCCAAAGTGTCCACAGACTTTAAAAACAGTGATGGGGCTGCAGTAGGTCTTTAATGTTGGGAGGTGCCAGGAGTGGTGTCACAGGAGACCTCTTTGAAGACCTGGTTTAAAAGCTGAAAGCTCAGCAGCAGCATTTTTGACCATTTGGTCTAGAAGCGTTATGCAAATACACCTGAAGAAGCCGTGACAAGAGTCAAATAAAAGTGTAAATAATAATCAGCTGTCTCAGTTTGAGACTCAACAGCCGGCTACATTTAATCAAAACTCCTCACGCTGGTCCAGAGTCAGTGCATGGCTCTGACTGAGGCTTCAACAGAGGAAGAGAAAGAGCACGGGATGTTTTAAAATGAAGTAAGACCTTATAATAAGCATTATTAATAAATGATAAATGTATAGTTAACTTCAGTTAGTTTATAGTAAGCTGGGCAGATACTATAGAACTCAGCCAGTTTGTAAGCCATTGACAGAAAAATGAACATAGTAGATTTAAACTTGCAGGCCTCTTTCCTTAAAAACTTTACATAAAAAACGGAAATTTGTCATGCTTGAGTATTTGTTTCTCTTCTGCATTCATCTGTCTACTCACTGAGGAGGATGAGCGCAACAGTACAGTAGACTACATGCTGTAGCGCACCAGAAACAGGTTGTGATAACTGAATTGAGAAAAAGGTGTGAAAGAGTGTCATATATCGGGAGAAATACGAGAGAATTGTAGCCACTGGAGATTAATGTTAAACAGGAGTCTAGCGAGAAAATCGGGTGGGCTGTCAAGTCTGACTGAACCCTCTTTTATGTTAGAAACTAACAATGAAAAATTGGAAGAAAATGATGTGATGGCTGCAGTAACACTACCTTTGTGGCTTAAGCTGGCATGAGTCCTAAAAGTGTTTATTATTCCATTAACCAGTTACTTATGAAGTTACTTGCCACCTAAAAGGCACCAAGTCACATTTGATTCAGTATGAAAGGTCATTATGTGCCACAGGCCATTATTAAACCTCCTCGCAGCATTGAGTCCAGACAATCAATTGACTATTTTCGAGCACATGTACAATTTGTTCGTAGTGCGATGAGAGTGGATGTCATAGTAGTGCACATAGTGAAAAAGCTATTGACTGCAAATGGGTTTCCATTATGTCTCAGCTCTCAGTGAAAGGATTTGCAGTAATAACCCTTTTTTTCTCTTCTGTTGATGACCATGTGAATGGACATGTTCCCTGTCTTTAGCTGCAACAGATTAGCAGCTCAGGTCTTCAAAAACACTGACTTAAACCCTTAAAGTTTCATATAAGTCATGACATATATTGATAAAAATCGCTAAATAATTTCACGGTGTTTGTTTTAGATTCAGCCTCTCAGTAAAAGTAATGGTATTATTCATTGCTAATGAATATAAATGCAAGCAGGCAAATGCCAAATGAGACCGTCTTTGGAATACATTTAAAGTGCATCTGCTAAAACCCCCATTTAAATCTTAAATAACTGCTTTATTCAGGATTTTCTGGTCAGAGCAACATTCCTCAATAATTAAGCAACAATATTTGGAAATGTTACTGAAAGCAAGTTGAAAATTGGACGAGTTAAAGAGGTTTAATTACCACTCTGAGCAGAACAGAGGCCTCTTGATAGAAATAACAATACCTTCATGACATCTGGTCTGTGTCTGTTTTTATCCAGAGCGTTTTATGTTATGAACATGTCTTATTTTTGGAGACAGCAGAAGACATCCAATTCTGACTCAACTCTTTTGGAAAATGTAAATCTGCTCCTCAGATTTTCCATATGGCTCTCCTGAGCTCATCATCCATTTAGAAGTTCTAAAGAAAACCTTTACCGTCAGCCTTCACATCACCGCATGCCAAAGAAGCTTGTTAAATAACTGAGGGAAGTGTTTCCCTCAGGGTCGTCTCTCTCTTTTTTGCCAGCCGTCATTGCACATCAGGATATCTGATAATGAAGTCACATTTTGCCCTCGCTTTTCATCAACGTCCACTGAGGAAATCCTCTCATGTGCTGCAACATCCCCTGCTATCAACCTCTCTCACCACTCAAGGCATGTAGCCGTTAATGCATTATGGTACCGTAGAAGCCTAATGAACAACACTTTTAAAATGTTCCGTCTCTTCATCATGAATCCAATTAGAAGCTTCGCTGTTATAGCTGCAATCAATTTAATTCATTGGGATAGAACCTTATCAATATGTTGAATGCAGTTCTGATTTTTTTCTTGAAAGCAGACATATTACTGACAGGCATTATGCAATTAACCTGACACCAAACATGTTTTGAATTTTTGTCCTGGCTCTTGTGAAAGAGGAACCTTTAAGCTGCTGTAGCTGTCTTTTGAGTTTATTCACTGTAAGATACATTAGTCAAAAAGTTCTCTGGTAACTGGTGAGCTGAGTACAGAAGACGTAAAAAGCCTTATCTATCATTACAGGCACTTGGGACTCGTGCAGTTATCCAAATCACAGGCATAGCTGCAATCACATACTTAAGAACATTCCATGCTGCTTTATTGTAGGGCAATTACATTTCTACTGCAAATACCATTGTGTATGAGCAATGCCTTTTGCGTCACTAAAGGCTGACCATGATTGAGGGTCAGATGGTAATTGGCATTTGCATTTGTCTCCTGTCAATCTGCTGACAGTTACAGTCCAAACTACATGTCTTTGTTCTCTGGACAAATATAGAATGCAAATTCATAACCCACGCATGAATTTTAGTTTCTTGTTGTGACAGTGCTGTGCTTCATGTTCGGCATGACAACATTTACTATAGTTACCTTAAGTACAGCTGATACTAATTGGAATACCCTCACTTTAGTGGGTATCAAAGGTGAACTTGTTTATGACTTTTTGCTAGATTTGACTTTTAACACCCACTTAATGTCAAATAAAAAAAACATTTTGGTCAGACTCCCAACATTCTCAGTAAATGCTCTCTCATTTGGCTCTCTGGACTGAGTGTAGTGAAAATGCTAACAACCCACTGACCGCTAATCCCCAGTCAAACTAAAAGCCATATCAGCCTCATTGTGACCCTAGAGGAAAAGTCAGGGGATGACCAAAGTCATGAGGAACATAAATGTATGACTTTTCAACCAAGTCCATCAGTAGTTGTAGAGCTTCTTCAATCTGGAGGGCCAAACAGCTGAATGACATCCCCGTCCTCAAATCCGAGCATGACTACAAATCTTAAAATCCATAATATGCATGCCCAATCAGATGTGTTTGCAAAATGATTACTTTCCTTTTTTAAGCAGAAGTATCTAAATCTCAGTGCTGTTGAAACAGGCAATCATACATTTAAAGATGTAATCAGCAGTTCCCAGTCACCCCTGCCCAGAAGAGCGGAGGACCTCCATCATGACTGCCACAGGGCTCACTGCATTATTTGAAATGCCACCACAGGGGTCCTTGAATGGTCAATCATCCGAAGTTGATTTTGAAAACCTCATCTAAAAATGGACTTGTGTTAAACTTTTGGGTGTGAGCGTTAAGAACAAGGGAAATAATGCTGAACGCTTCTAGTTTAAACATATTCCCACAGCAGCTGACGCTGGACATAAACTGTTGCTGACCTTCTGTACAGGTAGAGCTGTACAAAAGAGTCGCTGCTTTGCAATAGCTGGAAAAAAGAGAGTGCTTTGAGTTGGCTGGTTTCTGACCTCATGATGGGTTATCTTTACAAAGCATACGGGACTGTATTCAGGCAAGTATCAGAATTGCAACATTAAACACAAGTCTTCTTGCACCCATATGGATGCACACTGTCGACAGATTTTAATCGCACATTTTTTACATACATTGTAGGCCAGCCCAGAAGTTAGCATCACCCTGGTTACCTTGACAGAAAGCTCTAAAGAATTCTCAATTGGATTTTGGAATCATTTTGAAAATATTCATTGTGGCAAACTCAAGTTTATGATACTGTAGCAAGATCCATTTCAGAAATGATCTCATCTCATCATTAGTTAAATCTTGTAATGCAATCGTAAAGTAAAAAGCCAATCTTGGGCTATAAACAAACTGGATCGCGGTCACATGACTTTGTCACCATTGCTAAACTCCTTCCTACACTATACTATAAATTGATCAATCTGCAATATGGATAATTAGAGGCAGAATAGTTTGCAGCCAAAGTCAGACTGCTGAATAGATAAACCTCTGTAGATAAAGTCTAATTTTCAAGACGAGTAAACACTCTAAAATTCACAAGTTGGGTATATACTGCAGTATTTTATGTTGTAGTACGAAAACATCTCGTAGGCATGTATAGACCATTGTCCTCATTTCAGGCAACCAAACAAAAACCCATGAAAAAAAAAATCATTGACTTTGGACAAGAAAACCGGAGGCACAAAAAGACTCATTTATTTCAGGATGTAAGGACTCATTACTGCGGCACTCAATAGCTGCTCTCATAGTTTATAGGCCTACTTCCTTACACAATAAGTGAGGTGAATCTACATGTGAAATTGGCTTTACATCTCTCTTTCCTCTACTCGCATGATACTGTTTTTACCGGCAGATATCCCCACATCACTCTGGACTTTGTTTACAGTAATACGGCAGAAGCAGACATCCCACGTCTCCTTTTCTTGGAGGATAGACAGGGAGGATATTAAAGCCAAGGCTGCAGAAGAGTGTAATTTATAATGCCGTGTAAGAACATGTTGCTTCAGGGGGCTTTTAAGGCATGAAATATGACAAACACTTTGTAGCTATGAAGCTACACTGGTAACACAATGGTAATAGTGTTTGCAGTAAAGATAATTGTACAAACACACCAAGAGAAATATGATGGCAATAATGTTTGCCATCTATATTAGTGTGAGGAAAAAAAAACACCTCTCTTGCATTATGGTTTTATGATTGCTCGTCTTGGTTATAGATGGCTATCCTCTAAATGAGACTATTTACATAATTAGTCTGGTTCCCACTACAGGGCACAACAAGGCTCCCCACTTGCTCATTATTTCTGTCACTCATTTTTCTTAAAGATTGCTTCGACTCATCAAATTAGCTCAGCATCTTTTTTATATTCTTACATGGAGACGTTGTTGTTGATGTACATGCATTTGCCCTCATGAAAATTCAACTTCTTGGTTGCCTTCTCGGGCTTGTGTATCACTGCTTCACCCAGACAGGATCGGCTCCTGAAATCCTCCAGATTTAATGCTAAACATGTTCAGGATCAGAACACTATCATTCTCCTTGTAAGCGTCACTTGCCTCCTCTGTGAAAAGTACTTTGACACGTCAGATAAGGTATATTGAAGCTACATAGCCTATAATTTTACAATGTAAAGCATATCCATTTAGATGACTAAGTCAAGCCATTTTTCTGCAAAGACGACTTGCCTTTTCTCACCCAAGATCACAATACCTTGCAATAACGCAGACAGACAGACCATTGCAATTTTATTTGATTCAAGAGCGTCCTTGACCATATCTACGATTATATTATATTAATATTTCTACGATTTTAAGACTGAATAATGCATTGAAATACATGGGAAAGTGGCTATTACATCAACATGGGTATACTACAACAGATTTCAAGCAAACAAGATAAAAAAAATAAGTTATAAGCCTCCAGTCCTTTGAATAGTCCATAATAACTTACTTTATACATTTGTATAAATCAGATATAAATGTTGTTTATTCCTGCTGTTAAGTTGGGGATTTTTACATGGTGCTCTGTTAGGATCGACTTGCTTTGTTTTTAGCTCAAGTGGCCATTCAAGGAACTGCCGTTTCTCGCACTTCAGCGTTGACTTCATTTTTCAGCTCCAGAGCTTGCCGCTTGGATCCGTCCTTTTTGTAATGTGTCACAAACACCACAACAGAAGTGGATATAACATGAAGTTGGAGTAACATGGAATGGGAATCGGCAGTAACATTAACAAGATAGGATAACTAGCTTCTTCTTTAAACTAGTTGGCCAATATGCCATAGTCAGGTGGTCTCCATTTTATCAAGTGGAATAGAAACTCTAAAGCATGATACTCTAAATGTTGTAACACACATGTATTTTAAATGGCTTACAGTACATTTGCGAAGATGCACAGCCTTTATTTTAACACTATGAAGTATATTTATTTGTATTATTCTTGTCACATTAACTTTCTTAGTTTACATTCGGTTTATATCTACAGTTTGATATTTCTATACTAAAAGGAGCAGCTGTAACATTCACGTCAATAAAGTATTTTGGATTCTGATCTGATTCATATGAGAAAGTCAAGGCATTTACTCGTGAAGACTTGCTTTTGCTCACCCAAGTCCACAACACCCTGCAATAAAGCAGACAGACCATTACAGTTTCATCTGATTCAAGCGTGAACTTGAGACCAATTGACTTGGGGTGAAATTATTCCACTGAAATTAAGATTTTAAAATGAAATAAAACATTGAATTACATGGGAGAGTAGATATGTCATCAACATGGGTGCACTACAGCAGATTCCAAGCAAACAAGTTAACAGTAATTGCTCAGTTGGTCTGCAGTCCACTGAATTGCCAATGAAAACTCCCTGTATAAATTTGTATAAATCAGGTATAAATCATGCATACCATAAAAACTGCATTGCTGCATTAATCTTTCCCGCATTCCATGCCTTCAACTTTTATCTCCGTCTTCGCTCTCTTTCTCATCCTTTTTGCACACTAAACTCGCTCTCTGTGTGGTTTCTAGATGGCTACCCACGAGACGAGATCATATACAAGTGGGCGTACAACTCCGTGGCGACTTCAGACCAGAAATACTGGAGGCTTTACCAGTTTGATTTCATGGGGCTCAGGAACACCACAGACGTGCTCACGACGACAGCAGGTAAGAAAGAAGGTCAAGAAAAGGTCAACTCTGGCAGTTCAGTCATGAAAAACATGCCAAAAGGGTGCATTTCATGCCGTTACTACTGATGATTGTATAAAATTGATCTCAACAGAGAATCTCTTTTCTTTTTTTTTTCACTTCACTCTCCTCCCAGCGGAGGTCGGAGGTCGAGTCTTTCGGCTGCAGACTAGCAGCTTGAAGTGGCAGGAGTCTTTCATGGGTTCAAAATAAAACTTGAGTATGTCTGCGCCCAAAGCCTTGCACAGGTTAACATTAGCACCATGCCCATAAATGTAATCATATAACTACAAGCTCGAACCTCATAAGTATTCCCCTCGGGTGTAAGGGCAAATAGGTTTTTCCACTGACATTAATCACCAAGATTAAAGATTAAAAAGGAAGTTTAATTATTCACTCCTTTTCCCTCTCTCTTCCCATGCTCTCAGCGTGGTTATTAGGCCTTGTCTTCCTTGATGATTTAATTTAAGTTTGTTGTTTTCGAGGCAGCTGGAGAAATATTGTCGCTCCAACAGGTGCCAGTAATTATACCCACAACTGGCTGCGCGGGGTGGACAAGCTCCTAATACATTTTTAATGCTTTCACGTGACCTCTGAAGATAAAGACAGATTTGAATGGCTTAATAAGAATCACAAATGAGGGAGACGAAGAGCGAGCATACGGCAATGATTGTTAGCCCTGTTTAACCTTGTTTATTTATGACTGCATATTTGTGCCATATGGTCTTTTGTCTTTGGAAAAAGATGCACAGGTCTGCATAATGTGACCTCACTCAGCTTTCTAAGAGCTTAAGCACGTTTATGAATATTCGAGGAATAGGAGTACTTTGCATGAGTGCGAGAGGGATAAATTAAAGGGCAACTCCACCAATGTTACATATTAAAGTGTTAATGTAAAAAAAAAGTAAGGTGCCAGGCTTTGAAAAGCAGTCCACTGGTCCAGCATTGCACTTCTATAACACTGTTGGACTCATTACGGACAGTTCAAAAATATAGGATCAAAATCCACACAATGCAACTTACGGTAATTCATCAGATAACATGCAGCTTGCATGGAGACGAGCTGTATTGAGTGGTTTTATGTTTTTTGTGTGGTTGTTTTTACAGTCTTTACTTCGATCTTCATTCAGTATTCACCAAAACAACCCAATTGGCAGAATAAATGGACATTTCTGCAAACCATGGATGGGCTGAATGTTAGCCTTCAATTATGTTAAGTTCAGTTTTCAATTTTATGTTGTGACAATGGTCTGGTTAGGTTTAGACACAAAAACCTCTTGGCTAGGTTAAGGAAACGATCATGTTTCGGCTTACCAGGTTCTGTTGCCATACACATCTTTAAGTCACATCAATAATATCAGGTTTTGTTGCCACGTACACGACTGGAAGGTTTTTCCGATCGTCCGAAATATCCCCAATGTAACGTGATGTCATTGTAGGAAATGCACACATCTGAACACATCTATGCTTTGTGAGTCATAGGCTTTAAGTTTCCACATATATTACATATTCTCAGCACACAATAAAATATTGGCATTTGACATTACTGCATACACTGAGATTGGACTTTTCAGGTAAGTAGGAGACATCAACAGTGGAGAAGTGAAACTCCTCAAATGACAATATTTGCAAAATCATAGGCTCATAGGCAAGTGAGCAATGTAGAGTAGATGTCATTTCAAGGATTTTAGCAAGATAAAAGTACTTTTATGTGGAAATAAAACAGTACAGTATTTATATACATCTTAAAACACATCTGCAGGGTTCTTGCATAGTTAAATCAAATACATCCCTCCTTTAAACTGAAGCTGTTAACAAATTCTATCATCTGTTTGACTGTAGCGCCCGTTAGGAATACTGATCAAGCATCCTGTTTATGTCTGATGAGAAGCTGCCATTGTGTGCTTGTTTCTGATCACAAAAAAAACAAAAAACAGGTGACTGATGAGCTCTTTCATCCCGAGACACATTGATGGCTTTATAAATTATATGTTTTCCTGGACTCCCGCTGTAGCGTCAAAACACAGCCAAACTAATTTTCTGCTGAGATGCTCAAAAGACAACGGCAAACCTACACATCTACCTCATGCTGTTCAAGAAAATTAGCCGTTTTCTCATTTATTACCTCGTTTTCTTTTTTCCTGTTTCACTTGCCGGAGCTCCATCTCCACACGCATGATGATTAGATCCCTGGCTAAAAATACCTATCATTAATTTACATCATGACAAACTTCGAAAGTGCTGCGTTTCTCTTCCTCTCCGGGTCCCTCTCTTCGCTTTATCCTTCATCCCTCATAAACACATGAGGTATGGGGCTGTTTTAATGAGGACAGAGTGGACAGATCCCCGGCCACAGCGCCACCGGGGACCTCCGCTGCAAATCCACCGTCGTTATCAATTCAGCAGCGTCCTCTTCAAAAGGCCCCAATGCGGAATCCAAAACACTTCAGTGCTTTGTTCTGCTATCCCACACAAGTTCACCCAAAAGCTTCTATTATGTCATTTTTCTGCAGTTACATTGCAGAGTTGCTGACGCTCTTCCCTTTTACATGTCCACTATAGAATTGTTTCAAATGCCTATCTGTGAAGAAACAGTCATGAAATTGCTGACACTGCCATGCGTTTTCCTCTCACTGCACCATGGATAACAACACTGATATTCCATTTGATGTGTTCTTCTCTGCTTGATGTATGAGAGCGTTCACACGTCCTCTGACTGTGCTCGCTAAACCACGGCCGACTGCAGATCATATTAAATTCACAGCTGGAAATCATGAGATGAAAGAATGATGGCATGTGGAAGAGACATGGACACACATGCAGACAGTGAAAAAGCATCGAGTGACAGTTCTTTATATTCCACCACTGAACAGGATAGTGGTGTGGAAAACCTGAACTGGGTTTGTAATATCCAACTGACATACACATACATTCCTCTTGCCTGTAGTGCTATTAATCCCTCGATATAGATTTCAGCGCGAGTTTTGGAGATGTCGTCTATATTTTCAGACATAATGGAACTAGATGGGACTTGGTTGTGGTGATCAAAGTGTGTGAGATTTCCTTTTTTTATTTTAAATTAAGTCTAGGTGCGATGTAAGCATGTACATTTATTAAAACACTCAATCTGATGCTCAAACTGCTCAGGCCTGTGAGAAGTGACCAATCAGAGCAGACCAGGCTTTTCAGGAAGGCAGCTATAGTTCGGAAGAAATAGAATAGTTAAACTGCTCACAACAACGACTGTGGATCATCTTGAGAAGCCAGGTCATGATTTCTGGAAAAGGGTTTTCAAATGTATTTTTTGGAGCACCACGACCCAAGTACGATCTAGTTCCATTATATTGAGAGAAGTCATGTCTGCGACCAATATCTCCAAAACATCTAAGAAGGATCAATAGCACTGTGGGTAAAAGGAAAAATCTGTGTTTAATTGATGGTGAACCTTTAAAGAAACAAACATAACGTAACAAGCATTTCAAAACGGTATAACTGAACATGCTGCCGCCACATAACAAAACATAATCACTGTAGTCACAACATGTAATCTGTAGGATCCACTTTGGTTTGGGTTAGGGAAAGATAAATACAACATCAGTTTGTGAAACAATCATGAAATTTAATATGAAGGATTTTTAGATATTTACACCAATTTTCCATTTGACAGTTGCACTGAGTGTCAGAAAAATAGTGAAAAGTTCATGCCAGTGTACACAAATCGTCTAAATCCACATTACATTCTCAAATATGTCACGACCTGAGGTTGAGCTGTCTGACATTAATGCCCATAAATAACCATCCCAGATGGATAAAGTAGTTAACTAAATAATAAATAAAGAAATATGGAAAGATTTACCAAACTTTGTAGAGGAAAAGTAAGGCACTCAAATACGTGTTATTTTCTGTGCATCTCTGCAATTGTGCTTCAGTTTAGTGACAAAGCCACAATAACAACATGTCAGCTGAGTCGTCTTGAGCTCAGTCATAAAACAGCTTTTATGCGGATTTTCCTTACAGCTTCCAAATAGAGAGCAGACCTGACAGTATGTCATGACAGAGTCTGAGTGTGGAGCGGGCAACTCGGGCTAATAAGTATTCTGCAGGAGTGTGTAAACAGAGGACTTTTTACTGTCCTAACAGAATGCAAACAGAGGGGATGTTTGCTACAGTGCACAGAAGTCGCCATGCTGTGTGTGTATGCACAAATCTGTAGATGGTCCATCTGGGAATGAACGTTTCTGCTGCTGCAATACAGTCATTAATGCAAGCCAAACAGTATAATTCTACAACATTTGCAAGAATCTTTGCAAAATGAAACTTATCTTTCGTGCATTAAACTGTCAAATTACACATTCTGTCAGCAGAAGAGTGGAAGTGAACTGTGTCTATCGATGGCTGCTTCTACAACTGTGCAGTGTTTTACTGAGAGGGGCGGAAGTAGAGGATAATTCAAGCGGCAATGAATTGTTTTATTTACCCCTACTGGTATATAAAATTGACTTGTTTTTTGTTTCATTTATTTGACCAAATGGATTGCTTGAGGAAGCATTTTATCTCAGACATAAACGAGTTCATAAAATCAGATTGTTTTTATCTTGATGAAATAGCAAAATACTTTGCTTTTATGAGCCTACTGTGATGTGATTAAGACTGACTTTATTGTAAAGCTGCTTTGGAAAAAATTAACAAGGTTATCTGCAATAGTCCTTGTAAAATACAGTCAACATATTCTCTTTAGTACAAGATCTGATTACATGTACATCCTTTATTTATGGGCCATAGTTATAAAATTCCCTTTTTGGTCTTTTTTAATTGCATTTTTGTATTGGCTGCCAAAGGATTTAGAGAACTGACTTTATATGAGTGAAATGTGATTAATTGCACTATATATCCTTTTAGCTCTGCATTAAGATAACAAGATAAGCTGCCTCAAAGCCTTCCTTAGTGCCTTAGTGTCTCTACTAATTGTGAGAGGATGTCAGTGTGGATCTGCTCTGTAAGAGTTATCCTTCACCTGCAAAATGTCCTATATCAGCTCAGCTTGCATCACTCACTTTCTGTGGGATTTTAACTGAAGCTGCTGGCTGCTGTTAGCATATTTTGGGGCCCTGCAGTTCACTCGCTTACAGTGCTCTGTGGTCAGCGTTTTAATGGGGCACAGTGGGGCCTTTTTTTTTTCTACAGCTGCCGTTCCCGCGGCAAACCTCGGGATCTTGATCCTGTAGATCGGTAAATGCTTAGGTTGAGGAGGCACCTGTGCACATACATTCATGGTACTCCAGTTCTGAGTATTTACGATGAACAAAGGTGAGCCGGTTATGCATTTTATCTGTATACATGATTCATATGATCAGTGAGTAAACTGTGAGGTCACAAAAGAAGCAGTACCTGCCTGCTTTCTCCTCTCAGCATTGGCGGCCAGATGCATAAAACTCTGTAGAGAATCCTTTTTTTAATCAGATTCTAAAGCTCTACATACGCCTGATTCTGTTCTATAAATCTCATTGGTTTTGACGCACATGCACAAGCTTCATTTACACAATTATGCATAAATGGATGAAGAAAAGATGATTGTGCTTGCTCTACCACTTTATTAGACCGACAAGAACAGAAACTAAAAAGGTGTAATGCTGTTTAACCAACTTTGTTTAATCAACGTCAGAACAGCTGTTATTGCACGTGGCCATTACGACTCTGGCTGCATAAAGCACCCACACATGTACCTGTAAACCATCATGGCAGTGATATCTCAAGCATTGTTCAATCAGTGATTCATCCATAGAGCTCATAATGAAACATACTTTGCAAAGTGCTTCGCAATTTAGGATCTAATGAAAAGATCGCTAATGTGACAGAGAATGATAAAATTATTATTATTGTCAATAATTAAAAATTAACCATACCCATTAACCATATAAAGCTTTATTCTTAGGTTATGTCTCTCCTTATATTTCATGTGCACCTCATCATCTCTGAATTCACATCACATTTTTTCTCTATAATTCCAGTGTACCAATACCTGTGCAGATAATTGTTACGTGTTCTGCTCTTGTACACATTTGCATCTGTGATAAACACTCCTCTGCCCCAGTGTCACCAAGACACCATGCTCTTTATTCACCGCACCTGGCGATTTAAATGATTATTTCAGTTCTATGTGGAGTATGAGGTGAGATTCAGCTGCAAGCGGAGGACAGAAGGTCCTTTTCAACAGATGTTTTATTCAATCCGACATCCTTTTCATGGAAATGTGGCAGCAGATTATCAAACGGCATTCATCAGTAATATTTAAACTAATGCTCTTCTGAGGCGTAGAACTTTTCCAAGGTTACAGAACAATAGCTTTTGTTCAGAGTGATGTAGCTCAATGTCTACCTGCGGCTGTCATTAACACTTGCAATAACGAGCATCCTACTGTATTTGGACCATTAAAGAGGCAGAAGAATAACTTATGTCACGCTCCTCATTTTTCTTGTCCCCACACTGACAGTGCCATTGAAAAGTTGCTCAAGTAAGAGGAAAGTTCCTTCCTCTGGTTTCATGGCTCCATTAAGATGTTCTTCCCTTGTAGTTTCTCTTTTATTCACCTCTGTATTTTCGAGTTATCTCCTCCCTTTCCTGTCTCCTTCTGCCCATGTCTTTCTTCTCTCCGTCTGTCAGCTTTCCCATTTGATCCGGATTGTCATACTTTAAGCAATTATAAAGCTAATTCTAAACTATCAGAGAGGGAACTGAAGACCTCTGATGTCCAGTAAGACCAATAATAACAACTTTGACAAGTTTCCTTGAAGTTTATCAGCTCTTCACAGCACAGAAAGTGTCTTAATTAAGGTCACAGAAGACCTCAGATGTTAGCAGAGCTTTAGACACTTCTGACAATCACATTAGAAAACTGGACTGAAATCTTTGTATAATGTTTTCAGTCAGAATATTTTCATGGACAGGAAATAGCTAATTTTTTTGTGTGGCAGTCCCCAGGGGTCAATCCCCAGCTCCTGGCTGTTTTTAAGTGCTATGTGTAGTAGCAAAGGCATGAGATTTTCACACTGTATATATAATTATACAATTATTATTACTATTATGATCAGTTATTTTCGTAGTTTTTATTAAAACTAACACGTTATCGTAGTTTAACGAAGATTAATTCCCTGATGGACATGAAACATGCACATGATATGATAACCATCTACCTTGAAATAAGCCATTGCTGCAACCATAGCTATAACTACATTCTGCCCTAAACATTGTACACAGATCTGCCTTCTTCTAAACTCTACTGACTTGAAGTGCAGCCTAATCTAACACTGTTGTAGTACAATTTGGTTCTAGCCTTTGTCTTGATGACCAAGTAAAGAGCTGAGTGTGATGTAGCCTCCAGCTACATATCAGACCTCTTTAATTACTCATGAGCCAGTGTGCTGCTTCAGATCCTTGGGGATGATGGACTGTTGTTTATGAGTGGATAGGAAAGTTCAACTTACAAATTAGCAGGGTGACCTTGCAAATATGATGCAACTTCATAATACAGCATTATTCTAAGCTAGAAGAAAGTTATCTCAAGCAGAGCAATTTATATAACAGTCTGCAGGTTGTGAGGCTGTATTTATAGCTAAATAATAAGATGATAAGGTGCTCTGAAAGACAGTACTAACACGGTGATACTTAACGGGTGTATCTTAAGTTTAACGTGTGAGTATGCAAATAGTTGCTGATTAAAGGTGCAATACCTAAGAATTGGTCACTTTGAATTCATACTCCCAGCAGATAGGGGCAGCATATCACCAGTGTAACCGTGCCGCTAACTGCTTTCTCTTTATCCATAACCAAAGTTACTGTTGGCTATCTAGCTCAGGTAACCTGTGAAGCTAGCCAGAATACCCAGACGGTCTTGGTGTTTACACAGCTGGCACAGGGGCTTTGGATTGACGGGAGAAAATGTTTTTTAGGCCCGGGGCTAGCTAGCTGGTTAGCATGCTAACTAGTAGGTATCTTTTCAACGCAATACATCGACGTCTGACATCTTCAAAACCTTTATTTCTTCACATTCTGTGGCAAATTTCAGCACGTTGTTTTAAAACCTACATGTAGGGATGTCACTTTATTACATTCTAATTTATGTACATCTTTTTTGCCTTTATAGTGACAGTATTTATTTTCCATTTTCTCTTTCTCTCAACAGGTGACTACGTGGTGATGACCGTCTACTTTGACCTCAGCAGACGGATGGGCTACTTCACCATCCAGACCTACATCCCCTGTATCCTGACTGTGGTCCTCTCCTGGGTCTCCTTCTGGATCAAGAGCGACGCCACACCTGCACGGACGGCCCTGGGTACAAAACTACACCACACATAGCCCTGCTGGGAACATTACTTCATTTCAAAAAGGCTTTTATAACTTAATCCTCCTTGAGAGCAGTAAGTTGTTTTAAGGCTTTTTATTAAATACTGCTTTTCTGTTATACCCAACAAATTGGCAGATAACTCCCATCTCTCCTGTGAATGATCAGCAGAAGGGAATAGTGTTGATGTCCAATATATTGTCATCCATTTGCTTTAATCGAGACAATGGGAATACTTTCATCAGATAATATAAACCTTGCTGCTGTGTGTGTCTTACATGAGGAAAATGGTTCTGATGATGCTGCAGGATTTAAAGGCTTTTTGAACATTCCCGATCAATCTGAGATTTAGACAGCTAGATAGCAAAAGCAATAATCTCTTTTTTGATTGGTAACAGCAATAGTATTACTCAGTCTTTGTGCAGTAGTTATTACTGGCAAAAGCAATCATATTACAGGAATGCTCGCACATCCCTCAACATTGTTGTTGAGTGAAAGAAGGCAACAAATGAAGAAAAAGCTTTTGTGTATCTCGGTGTGTGTGCATGTGTCACGCTGTGTGTCAGCATGTTTCACCGTAAGTTCAGCTGAGCATTAAGCCATTTTTGGAATTTATGTCCCATCAGTGTTGCTTGTTTCCTTTTCATCGTTTATTGCAGTGCTGATCTTGTTTTTCCTTTGCATGAGTTGACAATTCTTTTGAATTATTTTCCTTCCCCACTGCATGCCTACTATTAGCTCATTTGCTTTCCTGTGGATGATGATGTTGTGCTGATGGTCCATTTAAGGTGGAATTCAAGGTAAGTGTCCTACGATGAAATACCATGATGAAATACTGTATAGGATGATTATATATTTAAATAACATGAGTCTATACATGGAAATATTAACTTAGGAATACAACATTTAAAACATGTAGGTCAAAAAAGAACTGATTTTGTTTCCAGAAGGGAGTCCTTCATGGCAAACAGACTGTGTGAAGAGGTTCAACTATTAAGGTAAATAGATTAATAGGGGAGTAAAGGGGAAGGTTAAACTCTGACACAGCTCCAAATCATCAAAAACATTCTAGTTCCTGAAAAAACAACAGTCCCACATGGGACCCTCAACGAACAAATGTCAGCCATATATATTCCTGCAAACCTCAGATGTGTTGAAACTTTTCATGTCTGTAATTAAGCTTAGAAAAAGGTAATGTTTTGCTTTGAAATACCTGGTTTTGTCACCACACACGCAGATAGAGATGTCCCGACTTGCTGTCAAAAATATTAGTTTTTCGTTGCCTGAAAATTGTCCCGAGGTTTCCTTTTGCACATCCAGTATTGTTACCAAACCACTGTGGTTTGTTGTCAAAAAAAACTAAAACTAAAATCTCTGAAATGTTAAAACACTGTCTCAAACTTATTCATGTGTATATAGCAGCATCCTGCTCTTTTAACTTCTCACTCTCAAAAATCTGCTGAATATTTGCTGTTTCAACAGCTCAGCTGGACCTTAACAGACATAAATACAAGTCAAAACACTGTGCGATCAGTATTAACTTTAAGATGACAAGTTAATGAAATAAACTGTCTATTGCTGGTTGAACTTGATCAGAGCTGTTGTGCTTTAGTGCCTTGCTCACTTGCAGTTTGGTTGTAATTATTTTCAACTGCTGAAATTTCTTAATTTCTTCAATTGACCCAAGAACCCAACCTTCAACCCCAATGTCACTTGCATCGAGGCAGCACTCACAGCTGTGAAGTACTTTAATTCCACTCAGTCCCTCCTGCCCTTCATCAGGTTGCCAGTCAGCCAATATCACAGAAGGTCATCTGGAGCGTCTCTGTGTTAATAAAGAAGCTATAGTGGAGCTCTGTCCATCCCTATTCCTTATCAAGCCTGAAGAAAAAACTGCACTGATAGTTGTCGATCTTATGTTATATCCTATTCAAAATAAGCTGGCGTTCTTACTAGAGCATGTGCTGGGCCAAATGGAGTCTTTCCACTTGTGCTGTTAATGAAAGCTAATCATAATGAGACACTGTGTTGAGTGTGTATTCTGCACAGTGTACGTTTTGCTGTTGGGTCGATGAAAGTCGACGCTGTGACGGTGGAACATCAGAGCAGTGTGAAGCAGACTAGATCAAGAGAGATGCGAACACAAAGGTTTATTTTCAGAGTGTGTTAAGAAACGTGTTTGTAGAAGCTGCAGATTTGTGCTGAAAGAACGCTGCTTTCATACTCTCTACCTAAAGCTGATCAGTTAGATTTTTTATCAACCAAACACCTCGTAGCTAGCAGATGAAGATATATTGGAGAGGGTTTACTTCATATTAATGTGGCTGGGCTGTAACAGATTTTTTTTTTTTAACACGAGGAAATATTTACGCTCATTACATCACAGTTATAGCCGCTGCTATCTCTCCCGGTTTCACCTTCCTACTGCGGCTGTTATTTAATGTGTTATCACACTGCTCCCAATGTGTGTGTGCCCATCTGTCTCCCCATCACTCTGTCAACCTGTCTGTCTGCCTGGCGCAGACAGCAACCAAGCGCAGTCGAGGCTTACAGTATGTGGGTGGTGGTGTGATACATTACCAAAGGCAGTGAAAGGCTTGTGATCATCCTCAGACAACAGGTAGCGCAGAGAAGAAAGCTGTCCCTGTCCTGATAAACATCCACATTTGGCTCAATAATAGAAAGTCATTTAGCCTTTCTTCTGCGGTGCATCGCCCCTGTTTTCAGCGCAGCCTGAAATTTGATCCCAAGGCTGAAAGGGGTGAGGAGAGATAAGAGGAAGAAAAACCGGGCACAGGAGAGGGAGTGTATAGCAAAGTGAAGGCCTCTGGCATGCAGAAATGTCAGGAGGAGGGAGGAGGATCAGTCAGATCGCCGTGAGGTTGAAGTCCAAGAAAAAGGCAGGTGATGCCGCTGCCCCCACCCAACCTCACCCCTCGAGCCTTGACAAGCTGCTAACATGTTCCAGGTGGTATTTCCAAAGAGCTGTCACTCACCCGCTACTCTCTCAGTAGCAGGATGTTTGGAAAAGCAGCAAGGTTGAAGTGAGAGAGAGCTGAGCTCAGGTTGGTTCCCTTTAGACCTCGATCTTGTAACACTGATGGATCTTGACAGAGATACGGGGGGCTGTTGATGGGAATTAAATCCACCCCAGGGCAAAAGTGGAGAATGTAGAGCTGAAGAGGGTAAAAGAGATTGTTGCACTGCAGTTTGTAGAATATTAGTGTCACACAAGTTTGCTGAAAGGACAAGTTCACCTAAATCTAGCAATGCTGATATTTTTGAGTTGATAAATAACCTCCTGTGACATCCGTCAGACAGCACTGTTTGGGTTTGAGGAGCTCCTCGTCTCTGTGACATTAAGTTAGCTGTTTGGACAAAGATGACGAATGTCTGGAAGAAAAGGGGATGATATCTCTGGTGGCACTGCAGTGATTAGGATTTTTTTCGAACCTGTCATTGTAGTCAAAGAAACAATCTCCTGAGGTGGCAAATTAAAACTCTATTGTGAAATAGTTGGTTCTGGAAGCTTGGTGACAGAGTGACTACTCACACATAGTACTATTGTAATCATTCATCTGAGATTTGGCTGTAATGAGTGACATCATAATGCATCATAGTGAGCTTCAGAGTTTTTGAGATGACCCTCTAAAAACAGCTTTAGCTGTCATTGAACAAATATTTAACAATAGTTTTCTACACTGTGCCATCTTAGAAAATCGGAATTTAGGTGTGTAGAGAAGGAAAGACTTGTGTTTGTTACTGCAGTTAAACAGTTTTTCTAGCTCGGTCGAATCAGAATGCAGCTAATTTCTATGATACAAGGCATATCATGATCTTTTTGGTTGACTGCTGCTTTGGTGGAATAGTTGATGTCTACACTACACACATATGTACTTTGCCCTGTTAGATAAATCACTGACTGTGGCAATTAGACTGAAATGATTTGACTTTGGAAAAGAGCACTATGTAGTTTTGGGGAAGAACTTTTAATCAGAAGAGGAAGATCTTTATTGTGTGATTTATTTATTTATTTTTATGCCTAAACAAACAGAATTAACATACTGACCTTAAATGACAGCACAATTTCATACTGTTGCCGTTATATGCGGCGGACCCTGCCACCTTTCTAGCGTCAAACAGTGTTCTGGGCACCTTATTTTCCTCTGAGAACAGCTTGTTTATTCACTTATGGTAAAATACATATTTCTAAGTGTGTATAATTACCTCATTAATATCGTAAATATCAAAATTCAAAGTTTGAATTTCCTCTCCAAAACGACATAGTGCTGTCACAGTCACTTGTAATTGCCCTCCACTTTGCTCTCTGCAGACATTTTGGCTGCTCGACGTCCCACTACTTTATCATTTACATCCAACTTAAAGCAGCACAGGGCTGCTTGAACATTAAATTGTTTTTTGGGGGCATTTGCTGGAAAAAACCTTTCTGTTGTTTTTCTTTGGAGTACAGTCAGTTTGCACTGGAACTATTTTAAACCGGAGAAATTGCTCCAATCCCCAAACAACACCCTGTTTGGTGAGTATTTATTCCACTCAAATATTGGGCCCTGGCTAGCAGCGAGCACTGGCAACAAAAGAAGCTTATTTTCTCCTGATAGCGGTGTGATGGGGAAAAAAAGAGGCAAAATTCAGACACCCAAGGTTTTCCCTGTGAGAGCCGTCATTCACACAAACGCTTGTCAATGGTGATATGTCAGCTTTGGTGTAAACGCTGACAACGTTCCTCCTGGGAACTCTACCAAGAAGGCGGCGAGTTAAAGATAGGTGATAGCAGAAAGACATCAGTCCTTCAATCCGTGCTGCGAGGAGATGGAGGGATTGAAAATTGGATGCTCTGTGCATTAACTGTACGAGCAGTAGATTTTTCATGTTATGGGGTTGCTTTCTGACACTGGACAGGGTCGAATGGGAGCAGTCACCACTTCCAACAGCATAAAATGAAGTTATTTATGCAATCAGTGAGTTCATAGTGTAATGACAGCATCAAAACAGGGAGCCATCATGATCTATAGATACAGAGCAGACAGTCAGATGATACATGGCTGACTAAATAAATGATAGAGGAGAGCAGACTGCAGACGGGACTCAAGTCGAGCCTTCTGACTGATTACATGCATGGGAGATGTGGCTTTAGGTCAAGGCTTCTACATTGTGCATGAAACACCTTTAATCACATCAGGTTGAAGTTGCCATGTGTAGCATTTTAACCTCAATCATTCGCACATTAACTGGAAAATATCGGCATAATTATTACCACAAACACACAAGTTTTCGCCGAGGAGCCTGTCAGCTCACATGCACACTGACTTTTAGTCTGTGTGGATGTGGTGGGAAATCTGCAGCTCAAAACAACAACAGCCTTCACTTTTGCAAGTTAGAAACACTTTGATTCCACGTCAACTGTTCTCACTGCGTAATTTCAACTACACATTAGCCTACTTTGTCAAAACATGTATAGTATATTCACTGTTATTTTGAGGGCTGTTGTGATCTCTAATCTTTGTAAGTCTCATTCAGAGATTATGGAACAGACAGTTAATGGGACGGAAGGTCTCAAAGCTAAAATTCATAAATGTTTTGTATTCACCATTTTATCCATGTTTGCTGCTTGCGTGGTTAAATTAGTCTTCTATTCAAGCAAATCTGATATACTTCAGTATTTTGGTAAACGTTTTCTTAATTAAATGGATTTACATTTACATTTACAACAGATTTAAACATTATACACAAGAATTGCATTCAGGTCAAACAGACGTATTGAAGGATCTGTGGAAATCACATATTTTGTCAGCCAAGTAAAAAAAAAAAAATTTTACTTCAGCAAATCAGGACAAAGCATGAACTCATAATCCAAAGTGGCAACATTAGTATGGGTTAGCTATTGTTCAATAATATTCAATGCAACTTGATACATACAGAAGTGCCACCATTATTGTTTTTTGCGGCAGCATTTGTGGAACATGATGGTGACACAAGTTTGCACATATTGGAATTACCTAAACTGAGAAGATGTATCGCTCATAACTATTGATTCTCGAGTGAGAGGCACCTTTTAGCTGATTTCATGCTGAAACTTTTAACAGAACCTTACATAACTTGTAGTCCACAAAACACTTTCACAGCGAAACAGTGTTTCTGCATTTGCCTAAACAACTGAAAGAGCTTTAAAGTAGACTAAAAAATGTGTCCGCAAGGTGCAACGTGCACATGGTCTACTTTAACGTGTGGTTGAAAAGCAAAAATGTCTCTGGTGTAAACTAAAAATGTTACCAAGAAAAAACAGCAAATATTCTCCTTTTGAGGATTTTTTTTGCAGAAGATGAATTTATTAAACCTAAACATAATGTATTAATTATTTCAGTTTGAGCTATACTTATGTAGGAAAGAGACCATTCTCTATCCTGCGAGACACGCTTCAATTGGAATGACACCAGACCTGTATGTGTGGCAACATGAGGTCCATAAATACTGAATGCTTTATCAGATGATATAAGAAACACTGGTCTTTACAGATTTAAGCTATCATCTTTATAAAACCTGCAGTCTTGTGACCTGGCCACTGATCCTTACCTGGTACTCCTCAGTGCTATTTATAGACGCTGTATGCACACGAGCTGTGGGCTGTTCCACCTGGTTTACCTCTGGACACACAACAAAAGTCACCATCCGATATTTGTTAACATACTGTGGAAAACCCCATCACTGCTACACATGTAGCATGTGATATACATTTCAACTAATATTTTGTAAGTTTACGTGCATTTAGGAAACAAAGAGTCTGTTCTTTCTTCTTGCTGTGATCGCACCATCCACATTATGTCGCGCTCTGAGAATGTCAGAGCATATTTGCTTTAAGCAGGCATATGTACCGCTTCTCTCACTTCTGTGCGAAGGCTTGTTTTCTGTGGATGTGAGACTTGGTGTTGTTTAGATCACACTGCACAGACAGGAATCACTCGGTTGCTATGGCATCATGCAGCAACAATTCCCTCAGAATGAATTAAAACTGTACAAAGAAAACTTGTGACCTTGATTTGAAATAGCAGCCCAAACTGAGAGCAGCCGGTGGTAGCTTGTGATTAAAAAACAACAACTACAAAGTAAAACAGTAGTGTTGCTGCACTTGCTGATTTATACAGATGACACAGTATACTGTGCACTGGGATTTGAACAGATATTAGGGTTTAAGGTATTAGAAGTGGAGAGTTGTTCATTTACCTAGTTTAGCGCTTAAATCTAATGAGCGGGAGAAAAGAGAGAGTCTAGACGAGCACTAGACCAGAGGAGGTAGCTTGAAATAGATGGGAGCAACTCGTCTCTATGGAAACCACAGGCGAAAACAGTGGCACACTCTGCCATGAAAGACATGTGGGAGATGAGGATGAAAGAGACGGAGAAGAGAGAGGGGGAGAGAAAGGGATGGAGAGGAGGGGTGAGACGCGGCATGAGGAGAGAGAGGGAAGGATGAGAGGGAGAGACGGCGAGCTTACGAGAATGATGTGTGTGTCACAGCAGTAGATATCGATGCCCCCAGTGGGCACTAATGTCACTGGGTTCATCTCTCTTTGAAAGAATTGATTTCATTTCACCAGGCGAACACAAAATTCTCCTTTAAGACGCCGTGGGGAGTAATTTCTCAAACAATGGCACTGATGACACAATGAGACGCATTTAAAAGTTATTTCCAATTAGAATAGTTATTAACCAGTGTGACAGGTATTCATTAGTGCCTTCACAAGTCGACAATTTAAAAAAAAAAAAAAGGTCAGTTACCTCTTAAAGCGACTAACTCGCCATTAGCATCAATCATTTATAAGTAGCTGACAAGTGATTGGCAGTACTCTCTCAGCCTGGCTATTAGACATTTTCATTTAAATGTGAGTTTTCACTATCATGTAAAAGCCTCATTTATCACTGTCAATTAAAGACAAGTGCACTAATGAGGGCAGTACCTCTGCAGAGGCTGACTAATGACCAGACATGGGTCAGGACATGACCTAAGTCTACAAAAATATTCTCTCACACACTTATATCCATGACAACTTTTGCTAGGAAAGAAAAATGCTGAAAAGTTGCACAAGATAGAAAAAAAAAAGACTTGTGACATTGTTAAGTAAGTCAAAACTAAGATATGTGAGGGTTCTGAAAGAGTCTGAGCAAGAGGGGCTGCTGACTCAAGTCTAAAGATATTACCCAAGATTGGTGTTTGATTATTAAAATGTGATGCACATAATCATTGTGGCAGTTGAGTGAACTTATTTAAAGGATAAGTTCACTCAAAAATGAAAACCCCATCATTTAGAGCTTCACAGTTAAAAAGCTTTACAGCATTCTCCTAAACAAATGAAGTAGAAAAATAACCAAACTGAAAAAACAAAAACAAAAAAAAAAATAAAATGACTCCATACAGGTTCTGGTGATTAAAACCACCCAGAACATTCAGGGAAAGCTGAAAGAGTCCCACAATGAGCTGAACGTGTCCCAGGCTGAGGTGAACGTGTATCTTTGCAAAACTGAAACTGTCCAACTGAAAGTTTGTTAAAACATGCAAAGAAAGGAAAAAAATAAAGGGAATCAAAAATCTGAATTATTTAATCATGTTATGATCATTAACTGTTCTGCTTCACCACACTCAAAACAAACCTCCACTGCAGCAGAAGACAGGCTTGACGCAAGATTGGGGACATCTACCCAGAATACCCCATATGCATTATTAATGGTGACTAATAAACCTCTGCCCACATGTTATATAATCACTGACTTCCACATGGGTCACCCCAATGCTAACCAGCTATTCATCACACTATCACAGTGACTTCTCTTTGCAAAGTGTTGCTGGAGCCTTCCTCACACTTGCATTACCTTCCCAGGTATCACCACAGTGTTGACGATGACCACCCTGAGCACAGTGGCCCGGAACTCGCTACCTAGAGTGTCCTACGTGACGGCCATGGATCTGTTTGTCACCGTCTGCTTCCTGTTCGTCTTTGCTGCCATGATTGAGTATGCCATGCTCAACTACTACTCCTACAGTGTACGCAGACCTCCTCCCAAGACACGGAGAATGGTAAGCCTGGGGTGAATGTGTGAGTAATAGGCAGGTGCTGTGTTTAAGCTCTGCATGTATCCTTTTCTGTATGTTAACATCCAACAAAAGTTTTTCTTAGAGCACAGCTGCACAAAACATGCTCAAAGAAAGTGATTCTTTTAAAACTGATTCATCAGCTCAGGAAGATCGTGATATTTTATTTTTTTTTCAGACCTGATGTCCAAAACAAAGAGTGAAATCCTCTCAGAAACAGAAGTTTATCCCCAACCCTTTAGCTCAGGAAGTTAAAGAGCTGCTTTGAAGACTGAAGGTTGTGGGTTCGAACCTTGATTGAGTTTTGAAGGATTTCTGTCTGATCCAGCAGCTCAGGTGGACACGCTACAGGTCAGAGTTTGATCTCATGAGACTCAGTGACTTTTAAAGTCCAACACTTAAAAATGAAAACTTTAAAGTGCTCAGAGAAGAGATGTCTGATGATCCTGAGTCTTTATAAAGTTGCTGCTCAGAAGGAGTGAAAACCTCTGAGAGACTCTGTGTTTGTCACATCCTGTTAGCTCAGCAGGTTAAAACCAGGGTTGGAAGTTTTGAGGTCGTGGGTTCGAGCCTTGATTGATTTTCGAGTGTTAAGGTTCAAAAAAGTTAAATGTGAGAGAAACGGTGAGCATCAGTCAGATGGAGTAGCTCAGGCTGATAGGTCTGGTCTGAGGTTGTAGGTTTGAATATTATAATACTCAATGAGGTTGTGGGTTCAAATCCTGGGTAGTTCATGTCATTTTTAAGCCTTATGTCCAAAACAAAGAGTGAAATCCTCTTAGAAACAGAAGTTTATCCCTGACTCATTAGCTCAGGAAGATAAAGTGCTGCTTTGAAGACTGAAGGTTGTGGGTTCAAACCTTGACAGAGTTTTTAATGCTGCTGTCCACCGTCTGATCCAGCAGCTCAGGTGGACACGCTACAGGTCAGAGTTTCTCTCTCATGAGACTCAGTGACTTTTGAAGTCCAACACTTAAAAATGAAAACTTAAAAGCGCGAAGAGAAGAGATGCGTCAAACTGAGCTAGTTCCTGCTCAGAAGAAGGAATGAAAACCTTTGAGAGACTTATTGTTGGATCCTGTTAGCTCAGCAGGGTAAAACCTGGGTTGGAAGTTTTTGAGGTCGTGGGTTTGAGTCTTGATGATTTTCGAGTGTTGCGGTTCAAAGAGTGAAATGTGAGCGAAACAGTGAGCATCAGTCAGATCCAGTAGCTCAGGCTGATAGAAGCTCGGTCAGCAGTTGTGAGGTTGTGGGTTCGAGTCTTGCTTGAGTTTGGGTTTGATTCTTATTTCACTCAGTGAAGTTTGAAGTACGGAATGAAAAGCGCCCAGAGAAGAAGTCGAAGTGCTCGGTGGACTGGTAGTGCGGTGAGTGTGTTCCCGGCTTGTCGTCACCACAGAGGTGCTTGCACGGGTTCGACTCCTGCCTCGTCCTGCCTGGAGCCGAAGGGGGGGGGGCAGCGTCCTCTCCCCGGGGTTTCTCAGAGATGGAAGCAGGGGGTTATGGGAAAATGAACCATCAGCAGGTGAACTTTTATGAAGTGTGAGGATGTGACAGCGTTTTAAAGATGATGTAAGTCTTCACAGCAGGAGGAAGCCTTTGAGCTAACGCTAGATGAGCTTCATGAAACTTCTCATTACATCACGTCATGTTTCAATCAATCTTTATTTGTTAATTTCATAATTGCCAAAAAAGTCATCTCATGACACGTTCCATATTGAGCAGGTCTAAAGCAAACTCCTTGATGACTTCATCTGTAGACAGCAACATTTCCCTCATGAGCAGCAGCTGGTGACAGAGGAGAGAAGAAACAGGGTCAAGGGTAAACTTCCAGTAGAGTCGGAGAACAAGACGAAACATAACGTGAATGAAACTTGGGTGGAGTCTTTAACTGCAAGTTGATGATGCGGATTGTGGCCTTGGTCCCCACGTCTAGTTCTAGAAGAATAAAAGATCAAAAAGTCAAATCAAGTTATTCAAACAACCTGCAGTTCTCTTTCGTGTGTCAACTATTAATATATTATCATACTTAGAAATACATTACTTGTTGACACATTCAAAGTTATTTTAAAGTCATTGTAACAAAAAAAACACAGGCTTTATTCAGACGAGTGGTCATCTTCATCATTTACACATATATACACACACACATATATAGTGTGTGACATGTGTCTATATGGACACATAAGCAGCTGAAAACAATTCTTTCCTAGCAGTTGCGAGAGCCTAATGCTCTGTGTGGGCGTTCTCAAGGCTGCACCTGCCGCGAACGCTTTAATGGCGGCACAGCACACATGTACTAAGACTGAGTCAGCCACCGCTGCTGTCATTTCCCACTCTCCAGATCCCCTCCCTCTTCATTATTTCCTCCCAGTGTGGATGAGTTCTGCTGAATGTGTCTCAGGGCTAAAAAGACCGTCATCTTGGGCTGAACAATTAAGTTATGTTACATTCAGTCCCCTCCTCTGCATTTCTGGCTCTCTGCTATATTTTGGCCTCGCCTGTCTGCAAGGAAGCCTCATATTTCCCTCCCCCCCCCAATCCATGTGGCCCCTTTGTGCCACCCACTCAGTCAATTCTCTTACTCCACAAGGCACATCTAACTCTCTTCCTCCCCCCCTCTTGCCTCCCACTCTTCCTTTAAGAGCGGAGTAGAGGACTGGAAGAATGTGTGATTTTTTACCCCAATTAGGTTGTCCCACATGATTTTATAAACATCAGGGAGGAAGTCACATAATGAATTTTCTCAGGAGGTATTTCAGCATTCAAGTCTAAAATAAATGTAGGATGTAGCAGCATTATATGGCTATAAAGAGGTTGAAAATAACAATCATTCTTGTTATTATGTTTGTATGTTCCGTTAAATGTACTTTCACTTTGAATGAAATATGTGTAAACATACATACTGTAGGTTGTTTGATCCAAAAATCTAAGATCTAAAAAAAAAAAAAAAGACATGCTGCTCAAA
>CAEMYA010000158.1:2880554-2916781 GCA_903131615.1 Diplodus sargus | reverse complement strand
CTAATAATATTCACTAGTAATGGTTGCTGAGCCTGTAAAGTGCACATACGCACATTTAACGCTCTGAATCCTTGGTATATTTTGATGTAGGAAGACAAAAAGCAGACCTCCAGCTGCTCTCAGTTTCACCAGCTGAAAAGACAACTGTCACAGGCAGATACAGCACTAAGGTAGTTAGCCTGACATTCTAACAATTGCTATGTTAGAGCAGAAAAAGCATGACGAACGTCAAAGCTCGGCTCGGCTGTTTGGTTAAGGTTACAGTTAGCAAACCATAACGCGCTCTCTCTGTCTACTCATACAGGCGTACTCATCTTTCAACATGGCTCACACCCCTCGGCCCATGATGCCCATGGGCAACTCCCTGTTCTGGCAGGACTACGAAGACAACTGCATGTACGAGTGCCTGGACGGGAAAGACTGCACAAGCTTCTTCTGCTGCTACGAGGAGTGTAAAGAAGGCGGCTGGAGGAAAGGACGCATCCACGTCAACATCCGCGAGCTGGATTCCTACTCCCGGGTTTTCTTCCCCACCTCCTTCTTGCTCTTCAACATAGTCTACTGGGTCAGCTACCTCTACCTCTAGTCGGGCTGTGACCCATGGGCCCTGCTGGAACAGCCACAGTTCCCGCCACTTTGCACTGCGGCTCGTGATTTAAGGTCAAAACTAAGCGTGGAGGAGGAAATGAGGTGGACCCACTCTTTGGGAATTGTTGAAGATGTGCTGCCTCTGGAGTGGTATGACTACCTGTGCGCTGTGGTGCACAATGCAAAGGCCATGATACTTTGAGCAGTGGCACTCCAAGGAGAATAAAACGCTCAGCAGTCGAACAACAAGCCGCCAGCATTACCTTGAATGGATGGACCCTTTGATGACTCAGACACCAAACAGCAGACAGCTACGACTTCTGGGACGGGGGTTGCATTGCTGAATCTTGGTCGTGGAGATGGCGAAGCACCCATAGTGCCTTCTTTAGAAAGGGTGCGGCACAGAGAGACGCAGCTTCAGAATTCCTCCATTATCTGTATTACCTCATCCACCACATCGCCGCATGCTGACAGACCTGGAACACCACCACAGGAGACATTTAAAACTAACATTTACCATTCATTTTGTAGCACATTAGTTTTAGTTGTAGCCTAGTATTAGTTCTGCTTTCGAATATTGTAACATTTTCTTATTCTTCGTATTATTATCATTATTATTATTATTATTATGATTATTATTATGAGGATAAGTTGTATTTTCACAGCAGGTCAACCAGTTCACACAGCAGTTGATAAGTGTTGAGTATGAGTCAGGGCCAGTGTCTGGTAATATGTTTCTGTAGTCACTGAGCCTTTGTTCATGATGCTTTATGACCAGGCGATGCAGTTTACAGTAAATGCCAAGAAGATTTGGGTGTTTATGCTGAATCTGCCACACAAAATGTACAAGAACTGCATAAATACACCAATCTAATACTAAACATGCTAATCTCATCCCCAGGCATATTCTGTGTGTTACCCTACTTGAATAAACAGATTAGGTTAGAGCACTGCTGGTTTCTTCCTGACAACAGCTATATGAAAGCAGTTTCACATTTTGTTTTAATCACGTTATTCTTATTCATTTATGATTTGGTTTTGTCTTTAACAGGGTCATTGATTAGCTTGGCTTTTGAGGATAAATTCAACAGTTTGGGATAAAATGTGAAAC
This sequence comes from Diplodus sargus, assembly GCA_903131615.1. Lineage (NCBI taxonomy): Eukaryota > Metazoa > Chordata > Actinopteri > Spariformes > Sparidae > Diplodus > Diplodus sargus. Next base: position 2,915,082 of record CAEMYA010000158.1, on the reverse strand, counting down.
TGAAATTCCATGTTCACCTTTTGTCTTTATGAAGTCAGCAAAAAGTCAATTTTGACATTAAAGTCTTGCAGGCTTCCTTTTACAGGAAGGTATTTATTATATATATACAATTACTGAGTTTATGTTGATGGTCACTTCACTAAGGATTCTATTTGACATGGTCAGTGACGGTATCCACTTTCTTGCTGAAAGTTAGTTGAGAAGATTGATAGCACTCATGTCTTTACGCTGATTGTGAAGCTATTACTGGCACCATTAGCTTAGCACAAAGTCTAGAAACAGGGGAGGAAAACCTGCCTGGCTCTGTCCAAAGGCAAATAAATCCACTTACTTGGACGTCTGAAGTTTCACCATTGCATGGGGGGTTGTTTGTGACAGACCAGTAACTTCCACTGGGTTTAACCATTAATCGTGTGGAACAGATGTGGTCTCTGTGGAGCTGAGGCGGGCTGAATGAAGCCTGGATGGTGACAAAATAAAAAATGTTAACCTCATACAGTTGCCATGAGCAAAGAAATTACCTTTACAGACAAGGAACATTTTAGACTGAGCTTCATACATGTTTTTCTGCTTTAAAGGGGCTATAGGTAAGAATTTGAGTTGAAAATCGTCAAAATAGCTGTTTTGACATTATGTTGTCTTCATATTGTTTTCCAAAACATCTAATGAAGTTAACATACTGACCAGCTACCTCCAGCCCATCCTGAACCAAAAATAAACACCAACACTCCCCTGGTCCCTAATCCTGCTGCACTAACTTAGCTAACTAGCTAACAGCAGCAAGCGTTAGCAGCAGTTAGCAGTTACTCTGCTGCCTCCCCCCATTTCTTTTGTGTACGAGTTTGACAGCTCGCCAATTCTTAAATAGCAAAATGTTACTTTATCACACCACTAAGAAATAACATATTAAAGGAGGAATATGTAATAACCAGCCACCTGACACATTCAAATCTGCTATTTCTCTAGTTCATTCTTTGAAGGATTTCAACTTAAATTCTTACATATGGCCCTTTTTAAACCCTGGAGTTTAGAGACACTGTTGAACCGCTGTGGCTTTGTTTCCAGGCCTTGTGCTAACCTATATTAGCACAAGGCCTGGCTGTAGCTGTATATTCACATAAGGACATGAGAGTGGTCATTTTTGTAATCCTTCTACTGCTATGTAAAGCACTTTAACTTTATTTTGAAAAGTGCTGTATGAATAATGCTTATTTTATTATTCCTTCTGACTCTTGGCAAGAAAGCTAGTACGCACCTTTTCTCAAAATGTTGAACTGTTCCAAGGAGCTTCTGACCCCAAAGACATTTCATCAGTGTTGCTTTCAATGGAGAGTTCCACCTGCGTGTGATGTAATTCTGGGGAAACACAAAATCATTGTTTAGACATGACAGTTGTTCAGCAAACACGTATATTGGCACAAAATGAGCTGCAGAATCAATTATTAGCTTTGAACACAAACCTCTGGAACCATAAAGCACGAACAAACACAACGCTGTATGCGCCCAATCTCCTTTGCATCAGTCACCCCGTCCAGTTTCAGATGCAGAGAATGGAAAAATGCAGTCTTGATGAAAGCTTTGATTCGTCCTGTGCCCAGGCTGGCAATGATCACAGGTACTGTAAAATAGGTTCTATATATTGTGATACTCCATACACTCGCATACTGTACAAAGAGCAGTGTTGGAGAAAATGGATGATTGAAGATGGCTGTTGATGACTCTTGATGGAGTCGCACATCGCCCTCCCCTCATACATGTAAAATTGAAGGAGGCAAACAGCAAGGTCGAGAAAAAACAACGGGAGGTGGACAGCGTTTGAAACATTCTGGTTTTCTTTACTGTTCTATGGTGTTTTTTGCAGTCGTTTGGCTTTGTAGAACAATCAACCCCTCCCTTCCTTCTCCCCTGACACACACACACACACACACACACATACATACACACACACAGACACTCTTTCCCCAGTATTTGTATGTTCAGAGAAAAGCTTTTATGTAAGATGTATCCAATTAATGTTTCTATTTTCATACAGTTATATATGGAATGTAAGTTAGGCCAGTAGCGAGGCCGGAGTCAATCTGGTTCCAGTTCAGTCAGTCCAAGCTGCGTAAACTAGTTTATATTTAGGGGTTCTGCATATTCATAAGGCCTCCAGACACTTTTGTGTCCTGTCCAGAGGTTTGCGATCACAAAGCAAATCGCCTGGAGTGATAGTGAGAGAAAGAGCAAGGAGGGCTGTTCCTCTGTAGGCTGATTTAACACATGAGCTAGTAGTAGACAGTGAAACTTCCTGAGTGTTCTGACACAAGGTCCATCTCTCCTAGAACTGACTGAACTGAACAGAGCTTGGCCCACACCGCAGTAAACTCTCCTCACCTCTGATATTTCTACTACACTTTATAAGTGTCTTAGTCCGTTGAGATACTTCAATAAAAACAAAATCACTATTTTCTACGTCTTAATGAAAAATCACCTGTGTGTTTCAACTGACTGGGACCTGTATTTATAAAGCCTCTTTTGGAACCGGAGTGCTAACCCAGGATCAGCCGGCAAAGCGTAATGAGCCTGCCTCGAGAGCCTCATCCGGAGACCTCATCACCCCCATTAAAGTTTCAACGATGTATCGTCACACCGGGGTGTCAGAGGATCATGTAATACTCCTACTTTACCCTGCGAACCAATTTTGTTTTGATTGACAGTGATGTTCCCGGGGGGGGGCTGTACTAAGGAAACCACTCTGATCTTGGTTCAGCACTCCTGGGAGAAATATTTTATGAAAACAGGATCTAGAGTGAAAATAGGTATCTTTTTTCTAGTGCGTGGTACATTGCTTATATTAATAAATAACGTTTTGGTCAAGTGCTACTGTGAAGTCTTTTTTCTGGGAGAGTGTGAAGGTCTGTTTACAGGTTCAAGCGTGAAGCAGGAGATTTAAAAAAAAAAAAGGTATCTGGGACATGAGGAGGAGACACAACACTATTATTACACTGGAAATTCCATCGTTTAGTGTTTTTTACACTTCAGTCCACGAGTGTATCCATCAATATCGTTGGTAATATCCTTTCAGACTTCAGTGTCAGGGCCTTCTTAGCTCTGATCCCTGTGAGTCATCACCAATTTGAACAGGATTTGATAGAGACTCTTACTGCCAGTGACCAAACAATCGTCTCTCTCACTCTCAAAGCCGCTGTTTAAATCCAAACACTTTTGTGTTAACAATACGATTAAGGCGGTAATCTCCGCTGGCTAATGGTAGCAGATGCAAGCGCTCAAATTCCAAATTGGGAAACTCTCTATTAACAGCTCTGTTGCACTGTCGCCATAATCGCGGTGGCATTTTTAAGTATTCCTGTCATGCGCACATGTACGTAAACATTAGCTTCTTGTATCTGTTTAACATCTCACTGAAGCCAATGTGCAGATTCACAAGGTTAAAGGATTCATCTTTTTAACCGCTTGACCGCTTGACCCGCTCAGGTCAAGTCTATTTGAACTTTGCAATCTTTCGAGCCTGCAACACCCTCTTACCTGACACCCGTCATGGTTCAATTCAACATTAAGGGTGCAATATGTAAGAACTGGATGCCTGGAACTGCTGCTAACTGTAGCTACTAGATTCAACAGGGATCACGGAGAGTTTCCTGCTTGTACCACAAAGGCTTAAATAGAAATGTAAAATAATGTAGTATTGCTCAACTATTTATTGGTTTATAGTTTAAAGTCTGGTTAGGAAGGGGTCTGGGTCCACAGCCAGACAGCGCTCCACCTATTATCCCGCGAGCAACAGACAGAGATGGCGAGTCGAGGAGGAGCAGGAGGAAGTGGGCACAGTCGGCATCAGCTTTGTCAGAACCTGAGCAGACTATCACCTCTTGGGTGCTAGCTGGTTAGCATGCTAACTTAAGAAGATTTCTTTTTCTTACTAACCGGTTTGATGTAGCTACTTAAGCTACGACCGAGAAATATTCTGAATATTTCCCCCAAGTTGCATATTTCATGGAGCACTAAATGCGATCAGCTCACAGACGGGAGACTGTTTATCAGTTATCACAGTGATTACTGTGAGGATGTTACAGGTTTACCAAACTGGCGCTCTGTGACGTATCTGAGTCCTCAGGTGGTATCATATGTAATCGTCAAACAATTACCAAGTCCAAGCACAACATTTAGCCGTTACACATTCACTGGTTTCATTAGTTCAAAATCATGAATCTAATTCAATGTTCTGATGGGCAACATGACAAATTAATCTCCCCACATACAATAAAATGAGTTACAATTGTCCTCAGGCAGCCTCGCCTCCCTGATGACAATGATACGACTAATATCCAGTGACAGATGCACAAGCACGTCACTGCCTTACCCCGAGTTTGTTGACCTACTTTAAAAGCGAGCGGCATGAACATGAGTATGAGCGAACGGGAGACAAATAAATGGGAGTCAAAGGGCGGATTGTTGGGAGGAAGCGAGGAGCCCCACCACCACCGCCAAACTGGAAGAAGCTCCTGCCACCTACGCAAAAGCAGGATGGCGTACTAAAGTGGATGTGGGGATAGAGGCACTTATGCAGTTGAAAATTGAGCTGTCAGAGAGTGTGTGTGTGTGTGTGTGTGCACAGCAGATTTAACTCATGAATTTGCTAGTAAAGGAACGGACACCCCAGTTTGTAGGCAATCAGTGCACTTGTGTGTTTGTGTTCGCATGTTTGTCTCAGCGAGAAGCTTTTCCGTTTGTGTGGGTGGGTGCATGTGCATGCTCATGTCATCAGTGTGTACAGGTATGTACGGTTACTGTATGTGTTGGGAGTTAGAGCGAGGGAGTTATTGTGAGAGGAGTAATTAGATATACTGGTGCATATAGTATATATGTGGGATTTATATACATTTATATACCCTACATTTCATAACAGTTTTGATAAGGAAACGATTCCAGGACTGTTAAAATAATAGTGGAATATTAGACGGAAATGTTGACAGGCAAAAATGAATGTTTCCTTGCCTTTAGAGGACACATATTGGGGGTAGTTGAAAGCAGATTTGGACAGTGGAAGAGGAGATGAGGCCAGTGAGTTTCTCTCATTATCTCTGAATGTGCCTGTGTGAGACGAGGCACCATTACAGGCTGTAAACACAGCAGTGTTGGACAGGACCGACAGAACGATTCCACCCGCCAATGTTTATTGTAAATACCAAAATGAGCTTCGCTTTAACACACAATGTTATTTTGGCCGTTCTCTGGCTACATATTTCTCCTTTCATATGTCATTTCTTAATGGTGTGATAAAGTGACATTTCACTTACTTAGGGGTTGCAGGGCCGATTCTTGGCCAATGCATCGAGGCCTGAAAATGTGGCTAGTACAGTGACAAAAACTTGAAGCTGCCTTAAAAGGCAAGTGAATCCTCACAAGATGCAATGTAAAAATGTCTAACTTTCTCGGGTCTCTCTATCAAAAACAAAACAAGCGTTGTGTGGGGAGGGCCGGGCAGAGCCGGCTCCGGAGGAATAAACACCTAGTCATATTGGATTCTGCTCCAACCTCTGGGACTAAAAAAGTGGATTTATCTTTACTCACTGTTTATCGACTCGACTGCGGCAGGGTCAACATCATCAGGTGTTCATGTAACATGATGTTTACTGCCGCTAGAGGGGAAATGTACTTTACTCCATCGATGTAATGTTATAGAGAGGGAAAGAAGAGAGAGACCTGCAGTCTCTAGTGAGTGCTGAGTTCAATGGGAGCTGACCTAAAGACCCTTGTGCGTGTCGCTCGCTAGTTTACAGCTATTATACAGTAAATTAATCCGGCTGTTTGGGTCAAATAAACACTCTGATGCCGAAGTCAAACTTGCCTTGCTTGTGTCAAACACAATCGAACAATATATTAATAATTAATTACATATTCAATCCTTAATTTGTCACCATATTTTTACATATGCATACAACAATAGTGTAAGTGGTGCTTTTTCTGGTATTTTAACTTCTTACCACTGTCTAATATTTCGAACTGCAACACCTCACCACAGATGGAACGTCGAAGTACATCAGTCTCTATCAATAGAACACTATCAAATAAATGAAAGATGAAGCTTTTTTGTTGCTTGGTATAATCATCTGTGAATCGTCTTGTTGAAAAGCATCTGCACTTTTGGGAATTTTTAAATGTCTTTTGTGGCGTTTCAGTACCTGTTTCAGCTGAGGTGTTCTTTGAGTCTTTGATAATAGAAGGCTTTCAGGTATAGTAATGCTTCCTCAGGCAGCGTCCTGTCTTGGGAAAATACGGTCTGTGCAACGCTGATTGCATTCCTAAACATTCCACTCACACGTCTCAGAGGACGCATGGTGAATTTCTTTGCCGTTTTTGAGAGAAATTTGGTAATTTTCTAACAATAGTTGACTATTCATGCTGGATTAAAAGGTCAGGGTGTACACTACTGTATTACAGCCCAACAATGGTTGGTTTTGGGAGGTCATAAGGGGGCATGATTGAGATGAAAAGGACTACATGGGGGTGGACATGCTAACATGTACGCCTGCACACTACTATGGATTATTACTATTCATGGAGACCAGTGGACTGCTTTTTAAACACCCACAATGCAGCTGTAGAAATCAATGAAATGTATGTTATTACTATTCATCAACAATCACCAGAGCACCATCCTGGAAACAGGCATTAATAATAAAATGATAAACTTTTAGTCTCTGGGCCTGGAGTTGATCAAAAATGGTTAATATTAGAGAAATATCAATTATAACTGAAATAGAAGGCATAAATCTGAGCACTGACTGTCTCAACCAACTGTTATTATAATATTAGACTGTGCAAGATAGATAGGTCATCATAGCAGCAGCATATTCACACACTTCCTGCCGAATACCTTTGGAAGTCCCATTGGACTACAAAAATGGTTTGTAAGACTACAAAATGCGGACTTGACTCGGGGAAACCCAAACCCAAAGGCAGTCACTTGAACGAACGTGCAGGATTTGAACAATGGAGTGTTAACAACACTGTTGGCGTCACGTGCACTTCGACTACAGACAAGATGGATTGGGAGGAACAGTTCTGTTTCAGAAAGGTAGCTGTACTACCATGAGACACATATATCTCCTGTTATAGTGCGGTCATTAACTATCAGTCTTCAACAAGACGCTCATAAGATTTCATGTGTGTGTCACCCTGAATATATGAATATAGGTGTGTATGTTGGTAAAAGGTTAGGAAAGAAGGTAAGCCAACACTCAACAAAACAAAGTATAACACCACAGCCTCGAGATGCAAACAGATCGGCAAGTGAACCGATGGTGTGTTTACTGTCCGCTGATCGGACAGAAACAGAACGTACTGCGGTCGCACACAGCGGCAAGACTGCACAAGCTAGCCACAGAGTGGATCAGTGCAAATTTGCTCCTAGAAAGCATAAACACATAATCAGCATACAGTGTTATACCATAGGTAGGACTCTGCAGTTATTTCACAACAAATGTAAGCAACATGCCACAACTATCTGCCTCCGCCCAAACAAAGCCTCTGACTTGACTTATCTGTCAGTAACTTATTTTAAGTAGGGCTGATCTTTCAACAATGTAGGGGGGTTACATAACATTTCATCCTAGTATTATGGACATCACTACAGCCAGTTTCATCATAATTCATCTTCTAGATTGATTTAAAATCTCAACCTTCGCAATCATCTACAACATTTCCTCATTCAGGGCAACATCACATTTTTTCCAAAGCATGTTTACTGTTGCAAATTAGTTTTCCATTCAAGTAATTTCCCTGAGACGGGGTTGAGATATTACACCTCTAGGCCAATCACATGGATCCAATTAGGCACTATTAAGTCAATCCAAGATATTGGAGAGTGTGTAAACAAGGCAGAAGGTAGGCAACTTGTCTTTGATTACATAAACAGATCATCTGAATGGATGATGTATTCAGTTGGAGAATTAATTCAACACGTTCACTTGTTTCATGACTGCTTAACCACCACATGTTGGCTTAAGTCTTGATATTTAACTCAATTCAAACAACCTCATATCTGACCTTTCTGATTCTCGTCTATCCATCTCCCAGCTGCCTGACGTTGACTCTGCGCTTCCATTTGTCTTCTTTACTTCACTAAAACAGACTTCTTCTGAGGGTTCAACTGGATTTCACCATTATACGGTATAAAATTGGAAAATGGAAAGTGGAATGTGTATGCTTAAATTATTTTAATATTTCCTGTCTCCTCTTCTAAAAATGCAGAGTCCTAAAGTTAACACAGTGCTTCGGATCTAAAGACACATTAGTTTCTTATCAGTATTTTCTGATAGGAGGTAGAAAAATTGGGATAACAGTAAAAAAAAATATATATATATATATATATAAAAAAAATGGGGTGAGATAGGACTGCTGCATGTCACAGCCGAATCTCTGCTGGCTGCCCAAAATTCATGATGGGGTGATATGATCCCACCGCATGATAATGGAAAGAAATTGGGCAGGGGTCATTTTCTGTTTTCACTCTCTCCTCACCATCTTATGTCACTTTCCCCACAGCAGGAACAGCAGGATAACACTTTGAGGGAAAAATGTATGTTTGAATGTTAAAGGGGCATTATGTAGCTTTGGAGGAGAAATTCAAACTCAAGCAATATTTGTTTTCTCCATAACTGAATAAACAAGCTGTTCTCGGAGATGTCTCCAGAGCACCACAAGTTAGAAAGATGGCAGGATCCCCCACATATAGACAAAGTAAACCAGTATAAATTCTGTTGTCCTTTTAAGGTCAGTTTGTTTATTCAGTCATGAAAACTAAGATAGATTGTTTCTCCTCTGATTAAAATGTCTTCCCCTAAAAATACATAATATACCTTTAATTTGGATTGCATTTGGGATGCAAAACTCATTTGATCAGTCATAGGGACGAATCTGTGTTGTCAGGATCTAGGAGGAGGAAATCATTACAGATACGCGACGCTGAATTACGATTGAGTCTCGACTGGTGAAAGTATCAAATTAATTGAGGGAAAAAGGAGAAGACCTACTCAGCAGAACAGAAAGAAGACTCTAGTATTACTGCTGCCTGCGTAAGGAGAACCAATTGTATTTCCAGACTGGAAAGACTGCAAAATTACATCTGTGATTTGTAATAAGTTTGACATCAGTATAGGAAGAGGCTTCTGGGATATATGCTCATTTGGTTTCTTTCTCAGACCCAGAGAAGAAAATTAATACCACTGATGTCTGTGAGCCAGGTACGTCAGCCTAGCTTAGCATAAAGACTTCAATCAGGGGTAAACAGATTTAACACTTAATCACTAGTTTGACATAGTAGAGAGGCAATTGCTTTAGTGAGCTCACATAAAAGGGTACGAGTCTATCAATCCCAAATCTTTGCAAACATTTTCAAACCAAGACTACAGGCTGAAGGGAAAGGTATGTTTGATATAGTCACTAGTTTCCCAAAAATAATATTAATTTATTAATATTAACTAATAAACTAACTAGAATTGTTTCCCCAGTTTAGTATGGAGGAGGCTTTGAAACCAGCTCACTAAATTAATAAAATAAGACGGATCGAAATAAGGGTAACGATTCTTTATAGATTTATTTTGGTGTCATAATTTTTTGAAAGGTAGAGTTGGGAGGAACTTACACTTTAAAATACGAGCTACCGTCCTGAAAATACTGCCTTCAAATATTGTACAACTGTGGCCAAAAACACTGGCATCCCGTCCGTCTCCAGCTTTAAGTATTTATTCAAGTTGCTTCTCCTGTCAAGGCATCAAGTTGCAGTGACGCTTCAGCACACAAACACAAAAGGATATAAAGCATTTCCAACACATAGTGAAACAAACAATTCCAGCACTTTATGTTCCTGAAAAAAACATCTGCTCTTCAATATACTCATCTATATCCATAATTGATGCTGTAAAGTGCTGTGTGTCTGCGTAGTTTGCCGAATGAATGGTTTTTGTCGTCCTCCTTTGTTTTGTTTTTTTATGCCTGCCAGTGTTAATAGACACTTCTCAGCAATTTCATAACAATATGAGGCCCGACATCCATCAAATGGCTTTTCAGAGTCAATCTCTGTGTTTTCAAACGACTTGAACAGCACAATGCTCGAGTAGGGTTAACATCCTTAAAAGGAGTCAGATGGCAGCATCAGTTATTAAACTGACTCCTCTGTATGGGCACAGGTACCTGGCCTGCTTATTGTGAATCATTTACGCCGTCTGCTGCAAAAATTGCCCTTTAAAAAAACAATCAAAGCTGGATGGTTGGGTGGCAACCGCCTGAGGGCAACAGACACGGAAAATTGTTGCATCAAAGACAAAGTTCGACCTGGGCAGAGAATATTTAATCTTCTGATAGAGGGTAAATGTAAGAGTCGATGTGAAAGGCTTTTTTTTTTTTTAAAGTTTCCATTAGTGTCTGTTCAATCAACAGTATTAACCCCTGGCTGCTACAATACTGTCATCATGTTGAGCATGTCTCGTGTTTGTGAGCAAACAAAGCCCGGCCTGTCTAAATAAAGCAATCCGATATTCCAAGAGTTTAAGAAATTGAAAAACAAGTATGTCGCTTTCATTACAGCTGCAAATTGGATAGTGGAACGCAGGCATGTGCCGCATGCACAAACATATCTCCGACAAACTCGCAAAACATTTGGGCCTCATCTGAAGGTTTTCATTAATGGAAACTCGGGGGAAATCTGCTTGTTGGCTAGGGTTCGTCTGACTTTCAGCCATATGCAGAAATGTTTACAGCTCAGCAGCGGAAAGAGGAGAAGAGAGGCGAGAGTGTGCATCACAATGCCGGCTACTGACGGCTTCATTAAAGATGCATCCTGTTTCTGTCTGGATGCCTAAAGTAACAAATAGAAACTCTGGGGAAATCTGGCCAAAAGAGTTCTCATGTGTTGGCGTTATGGAGATACATCTCCATCTGTCTCGGGGGGGGAATCTTCCGATCAAAACAGAATTCTGACAGGATCATCTTCGAACCCACTGCTGTCAGTATGATGGACATGACAAGTATATTTAGAATGGTGATAAAGTTTGTGTTTCAGTTGGGTCCATTTTTATGTATATTCCCCCGATTTCTGCTTCAACTGATAAACGTCACCGCCACATGATGATGTCTAGTGGATTGACAGGTCTATTACATACTTCAACGTGAGACTGGGCTGACGTTCTTATGCTCCTGTTAAATGTAAAAAAAACAAAAAACAAATAATGCATTTTTATTTTTGTTTTGGAGGGCAAATGTTTTTAAGAGTGACATCTGGTTGCTACATCTTAGAGATCAGGAAATTTCAGGGTAAGTAGGTGGCAGTTACCAAACAACATATTTGATATTTCCTCAAAATGTATTGAAAATTACCCCGATATTAATTGATGATAATAATGTTTCTTCTCCGCTTAACTTCTGCTGATCATGCCATTTTAATTCCCCACTAGTTTCTGTCCAACTTCTGCAGGTCAGTCAATTGAAGTACACTTTTTTTAAACCATTGACATTCTTACCAATTCAACAAACAACAATTTGCTTGTATTGTCTTCTCAAAATATTAAAAAGAGACACATTTAACTTGAGTGGTGTGAAAACAATACTATTACCCCAGAAGAGGTGATTAAAATGGGAAATTAGTAACTTGATTCTTGATTATGAAGTTGATTTTCTTGGTCAGTAGCAATTACCAGTGGCATTTAAGAAAATGTTCTCAAAATTGAACTGATGTGCTGAAGCAATAGAAACTGTGAAAATGTAAAATTAATTTCACATTCTGACCAGCAGAGGTTTGGGCATCAACTAGTTAGAAATCAAGCTGCAACAACTCACTTTAATTTAGTGGCCTGCTCAGGGGAAGTTAGACAGAAACTAGATGAACATTAAGCTTTAACTACTCATTTCAATTTAGTGGCCTGCTGAGGGGAAGTTAGACGGACACTAGTTGGAAATTAAAAAGTCATGATCCAGCAGGAGTCAAGCAGAGACCGGCTGGAAGTTTCCTAGCAATGTATGAAAGAAATGACCAGCTATTTATTACCTGCTTATTGGAAAATGGCAGACTATTATTAGGTAGTCATATTATGGTAACTCTCAACACATTTTGAGGTCATTATGTGGAAGAATTGAAAGAAACATTTTTAATAAAATTCCGATATCTGCATAACATGCATGTTATAGGCCAATTAGAGGATAACTCATGAGCTACATCCTCCCTCCACTTTAGAAAAACCCACCAAAGACGATTCTGTGCTTAGAGTAATGATACTAGTAATTAACCAATAAAGCCAGGCGGGTTTTGAAGATCTGACGCAAATATAAAACAAAAAAGACACTGTAAGGTCACTGAATGGATAACAATCCATGATTGCTGCGTACGTCACATCACGCTGGCATTTCCTCCGACAGATCTCGTGTTTCATCATGTACACAACAGTGCGGCTCAGGGGAAATCCTCTGACCATCGCAGTCATTACAGGGGAGTGATTAAGAGAAATGAGCAGCCATCGCCCAAACATCTGTGACAGCTCTGTTAGCCTTTTGGATCCCGTGAGGGGGAACCTGAGTCAAAGTCATCACGACCACCAGCTGTCACCAGCCGGGTGCGCGCACTCCTGAGGTTGGCTTCTGTGATATTTTTGATACCGCCGCTGGTGTCTATGCCTCGGGATCAAATCAGACTCCTTCAGAATTTACCCTTGTTCTAACTACTTTCAAATTTGATTTCAAGATAATACTTATCAAGCCTTCGGCTCTAAGTTTAAGCCCAAATTGGCAGGATTGCAACCATCTCGTAGAATAATCACAACACAATCCTCTTGGCTTTGAGGATTTAAAAACAAGATGTCCCAATTGGCTTCAAAAGCAGATTAAAAATCAGCTAAGCCAAAAAATTGCAATCAAGGTCCTACTTTGGTTGACGTGCTATCTATCCACTCATTTCATGTTATTCTATGGGACTGAATTGAACAGATTTTTTTTGGTGCACATGTTGCTTTTGCTTGATTCACACAGCAGACCTTAAAGAATCACAGCGCAAGCTAGTCCAGAGGGTTTCTTAATGGATAAGCAATGTGAGGCGAAAAAAACCCCAAAATATTTTCAGTCTTTTCCGTACAACCTCCGTTACGCGCCGTCCCACGTCTCTGCTGTGTTTTTTTCAGTTTTAAAAGCTTTCAGAAATTTAGCGTACTTCACTTCAGGTGAAAGTCGGCGCTGTGATGTGTCTCATCCTGCTGAGGTTTGTCTATTTGCATTTGAAATAAACTGCGAAAAAACGAACCCAAGGCAGAATCAACATCAATCTTCCGGCAGCTGCTACCTCGCAGAGCGCTCTCTCTGGATTCAGCAGAGGACGAGGCCAGATGCCAGAGGAGCAGCCCGAGACAAAACACTGTCAGAGCACAGAGGTACAATGTTCAGAGCGGCGGCAACTGGGCCAGAGGGTGGCATTTTGTTAAATGCACCGGGATTCTCACCTTTTGACTCGATATTAAGATGCTTTCTGAATTTTGTGGACATGGTATTTAATCTTGTGTCTCACTGGTTTCATCTAATAGCAGTCGAGTTTTCAGGAATTTAGAGAAGTATTATTTTCGGGCTTCAGAATGTGGTCACAGGTTTTTGATTTGAACTGAAAGAGCCTTGAGATTGTGAAATTCGAAATGGTCTCAGCGAACCGTGGAAACACCTCTGAGTTTGTCATTTTCAGGGTCATGGGGGGGCTTAGAGTTCCAGCATGCACTGGGAAAAGCTCATTCAGTGGAAAATGGTGGTCTATGCGGAACAAGGCAGATATTTTCAACTTATCATACTCCCAGTGGGACACACTGCTCACAATATGGGGACAATGGCAGAGAGAGACACATAGAAGGGTAGTTATGTAGCATGGTAGCTAAAAGAGCTTCATACTAGTTATTGGCTACAGGGGTTAAATATATAAAGTATATTTGCAGGCCTTGGTCCACTATAATCTACTGTTGAAATTGTACCATTGTTTTTGCCATAAACAGGCTAATTTGGGGCGAACGATTAGCTTTAATGGCTAAAATGACGTCCAGGAGATGGAGGTTTTATCAGCTGTAGTTAGTTAGTGTTAGCTAATTAATTGATGCTAACTGCATTAGTTGGCTAAAAATTCAATCTGCAGCCAATGTTATGTATGGACATCATGGCTACATAGCTGAAAATGCTAATAGACTGAGGCTATGTCTTGGCTGACAGAATGGCTAAATTATGTCACAGCATCACACTGGCTACAAAATAAAGATACATATGTTTACATTAAGAAAGAAGCAATAAAACTGTTAACAAAGTGTCCCAACCACATTTTGTACGCCTAGAAAAGTAGTACGAGTAGTTTGGTTTATTTCATTCCTATTCACATTAGCGGAGGGCTAAACTGGAATTTAGCTACTCGGCCGATGGAAGTCTGAAGTGTGTACTGCCGATTTATTACCCAGAAGTCAAACTTTTTTGGGCCCCACCTCAGACACTATATCCAGTCCTTACTATATGTCTATGTTGAGTACATGTCAGGTATTAAACAATCTTCACCAGATGATATACACATCTACCTTTGATTAGATTACTTATTCTGCGTTTTCCTTGTAGAATAGAAGAATACATAGGTGTTAACATGACACTAGTGTGAGTAATGGTTGGGTTGAGGCTGACGCAATGGTCATTAGATATATGATTGTACATAACCTGCAGGCTAATCCTATCAAATATTGCTAAAGATATGCTCCTTGGCTGTGAAAGAAATGCTAGATTAACACTGTAAATTGTAAGATAGTAAGCTAATGCTTACTGAATACAGCCCAATGCACACCACTTCCGCAAGTGGATGACCAATGTAGGTAAACCAAGCCATAATGGGCGCAAGTAGATCCAACACACCCGCCCCATATATCTTCTTTTCACTGTAAAATCACTAAAATCTGCATTACAAGACTCATCAAATATACTCAAAGTACTTTGGGCTGTATGTATCTGTTTAAGATAACTATTTGGGTAGTGTTCTTGGAGATACAGAACACCCACATTGGGGATTTGGACTGAAATGCCCACCTTGTTGATTGGAGTGCTCTTTAAAAGCCTCCTTTCCAGGCGCGTGATTGTGCCACAGAACCCATGTGTAAGGAGTGTGAAGGGTGCAATCATGTGAAGTGGAGAACCTTTAAACACACTGACTCATTTAGGAGCCGGAGCCTCTTTTTGTCATGTTTCTTCTTCTTTTTTCTTTTTTTTTTGCATGTCTTCTTTTGAGCTCCCTCGAGTCAAATAAAATATTCAGGCTTCATCCCTGCGAGCTGGAGACACTCCGGATGGAATTTTTCTGAATGCACACTCTGCCTTACTCTTTTCTCTGTCTCTCTGTCTCTCTATATCTCCGTCTCTCTCTCCGTCTCTCTCTCCGTCTCTCTCTCCGTCTCTCTCTCCGTCTCTTTCCGTCTCTCTCTCTCTCACACAAAAACATCCTCACCACCCCTCCGATGCCACAAACATACACTGTTTGCCTCTGTGCTCTGTGTGCTACAGATAATCTTTATGAGGCAGAGACCCCATTGAGAGTATTTATAACCCAATCAGATGGGTATTCAGCCTTTTTCTTCTCCTCTTTCCACTGTTTCTGCCCTTGCTTCTGTTAAAGCTGCTAAATCAACACATCAACGCGAGCTCCACATTAGCCTCGCATGTGTATGTGTATCCTGTACGCGGCAGCAGGTGGTAATCTTGCGAAAAAGAAAAATGTAATCAAACCTCGTCTTTTTGTCAACTGTAAACACGCAAATGTGCACGCGTGAGAGATGAAAAAAAGCTGTGTGTGCACATACGTACGAGCATGTGTCTTTTTTCTACAGCTCCTTCACTCAATAATCACAGTTGTCAGCTCGAGATCTGTAACCACAGATGGCAGACTTCGAGGTGAAATCTTGTTAGTTGCATGTCATTTCCCGGGGAACTGTGCTGCCTTGTTGCTATTTATTTTGTCAGTGCTAGGTGACTAGAACATGCAGGTGTGTGTGTGTCTGATTCGTGATGTTGGAATCGCACCCTTTAGTGAAATCTTGCCAGAAATGACAAGTCACATCCCGAAGCTGCTGTGGATCTTAGTAGTGGAAAATAACTACACGACAACGACAGGGTATGAATATTCTTAGATCTGTTTGTGTTTGTGAAAATTGGCTGGAGACGCAGTCGTGCCTCACTTGCTTTCATCTGAAGAAGTGGGTGGCTGTATCCCAGGGATATATGTACATACAGTATATTGGTGTTTTGATATAAATTGGCAAAACTAAACGGTGTCAAATGGAAGGGAAGCATGGGGGTAGATATCAGCAGGGATCAATACTCGGAACACATGCCTCTATCCACCACGCATACCCGCCACCCCTAATAAAACCACAAAAGTAGGAGCGGATTTTATTTTGAAATACTGCATTATGTTCCATCATATTTCTACCTGGCGCCTGAGGAATGTGTTTTTCCTAAAGACATTTATGCTTTAAATTGCTGCTGAAAAAAAAGACACAAATTGGTGCATAATAAAAAAAAATTATCACCAGAATGCGGGAAAATGTATGCCCTTCAAGGGAAGAATAGAAGAAAAAAATTGCTGCATGTGAAAGACAGACGGATGAATGATTCAGGAAATGGTGCCGCCTGCTCGAAAATTATGAGTGTTTTTGGGGGTGCCAAAAATAAAAAGTTATTACAGTCTAGAGCTTGGTGAAAGTTGCCTGTAAGTGCAGGTTTCTCATTACTTTTTAGGTTCATGAAAACATTTGCCAATAACCTTTTAGCAGTGAATTGTGGTAACAGTAATCAATATCAAAAAGAAAGAGAAAAAAACTGTGGCTATACTGCCTTAATTAACCTGACACACCAGATGATTTGTTACAGAGAGAATCATTGTGTCTTTAGCTAAAAACAGCAGTTGCTTCCAGGTAGACAACTGGTGGATGATTTGCAAGCAAGTTAGGTCTTTAAACTAAAACTTCCAATATGAAAGCATGAGACATGTATTTTAATAACGATATGTATACACTTTGAAATAACATCATAAAAAATGGAAGTTAGTGCACGATGCATGGGTTTTCCACCAGGAAGTAGTTGTAATCAAGCATTGTGATTGGTTCTATATAGGTTGCCCTTGGAAACTGTTTGAAAAAGGGCAGGCACTTTCAAAGTAAAAAGAAACTTGGAAGGGGATAGGGCGAGCCATTATGTCTAACACGATCTACCATTAAACCATCAGATTAACCCAATGACTTATCTACCAACAGTCAAGCCGCTTGGTGAATCAAACACTTGCTTAAGTCAGGCAAGAGAAGAACAAGAACATGTTTTCTAACGTGAAAAGTAGTTGAAAATGGTGGTTCTGACAACACAAAGAAATGGATGTCATCTTATCTAGAAAACTTTGCACTACAATACATGCCTCTCCAGACTGCACTGTTGGGGTTCCTCAAGGTACAGTCTTAGGACCTGTGATCAGAGACTTGTGAACAGTCTGTATTGATATCCACATATAAACACATGGAGAATCAATCTGCCTCACAAGGTAATGTCTACACGGTACAAGTTTCTCCACAGCCTAACAATAAGGGGGGAAGTACAGCACAACTAAGTCTAATGTCTCCAACTGGCATCAATGAAGAAATGACAGAAAGCTAAATCAATCTATTAAAGCAGATGAGGGATCCATAGTTAAACTTAAATATAGATTTAACACACACATGCACACGCACAAAAACATGGACATACTTGTCTATACAACACAGGTTTCTCCACAGCTTAACACTAACAGTGAATGTATGGGACACCTGAGCCCAGTGCCTCAGGCTGTTAGTAAAAAGCTCTGCCTGGCCAGAAAAACCATCAGAAGGACTTAAGTGTTCTCAGCGAGTAAAGTTCGGTTTATCTTTTGGAGTCCAAAAAGATGAGAACATCTCATTGGACTAACATTTGGAAAGGCAGTACAGTAAGAACAGAGAGGGAGGGGGGAAATGATTGATGAAAGATGGAAATCGAGTGCTCCTGAGCACACACGGCAAATCATACCAAAAAGAATGCTTCCTTTCATATACAAAGTATGACTCACGCGTGGATGAGCTTTAGGGTCGCAAGAGCCCTGGCCAAGTGTGCACCTGTGCTATAAGGAACGCTCTCGTCTGAAGAGCTGTACAGCTCAGATCTGTGATCACAAATATCACAAGGGAAGTGGCAGGCTGCTGTAGAGTGGCTTCTGGCATGGATCTGCTGCTTCTCAAGTCACTTCATTGATCGCAGAGGAAGAAAGAGCGTGTGTGTGTGTTAGACAGGGAGGAAAAGTGGGTTTTACATTGTGCAAAGCCATGAATCAGAGTTGACCACTGTCATCAGTAGTTGCTAATGGCCCCATTATTACATGTTAATACAGCTGTTGCAGGCTGGGAAATTACAGGGAGGGAATCTGGCCTGTCGTATCTGAAGAGTACCCAATTTCAGCAGTTTTTTTGGTCACCACGAGCAAAACAAGCGCTTTAGTTCCTGCACGGCCAGACCACACATCAATCGCACTCTGCTTTGTGAGTTTCATTTGATGTGGACAGCCCTGTGGGGAATGTGCTTGAACCCTGCACAGAGAATAGCACTGTTCTGTAATCCTCATGATTAACCATCTCGGACACACCTTGCCATTAAATCATTCAAATGACATGACAAACTGCTGCCGATGAATTGGAACATAATTTCCACCCGGTCTTCGGAGCAATATGTAAAAATGAGGTCATAAACAAGGTGGTTATGGCTGATCTGAGGTATGGAGTCTAGTATAAATCCTAGGAGCTGTAATTAAAATTGAATGAGATGGGGATATTGAGAGGAGGACACGCAGGAAAACACAGCAGCGGCTTAGATTCGTGCTGTTCCTGACAAACAGCAATCTATGAGAATGTGCAGTGGTGGGGGTTAAAAATAAATTATAGGAATTACAATGACGAGGAATCCCCTTTTTTAACCTGCTTGATATCCAAAATGGATTGAATGATTTCTTGCGGGAGACATATTGCTTTTTTTTGAATGTTGAATATTTCAACACTCATTTCATTTCTGATGGCGCAAACAAGACAGGAGATGAAACAGATGACATGCGGCAAAGGTCGAAGCTTCCTGCTGAGACTCGCCGAGCTGTTTTCATTCAATTATCAGAGCTAAACTGTTTGCTGCAGTGCTTTTGGATGGAACACAAGCGACTGCTGGCAAAAAATCAAGGTCTATCAGTGAACATGTTCCGCGGTGGAAATGGTTGATCTTTTTATGTTCTTTTTCAGCTTGTTTGCAAAATATTCAGTCGTTTAAACTTATTTTAGTTTGAATTAGTTTGAGTAAAGCACTATAACAGAATCAATTAACTTTCTAACTTATTTACACTATCCTCAAGGGACCAGCATTCAGGTCCCGTCTGTGACAAACAGTCAAGAGTATTTTGTTTGAAACAATTCACATTACGTAAGTGACTTAACATGCGTATATGACATTACTTGCATAACTTATGTTATGAGACTGAATGTGGTTATTAAAGATATTTAACTAAACCTCATTAATTACTTATGGAACCTAACAAAAGCGATTATTTGACAACAGTTTAAATGTCATAATATGTGAACTGCTTGTCGATAAGCCTCACTTGGAAAGTGCAACAGACATTGCATACTACATATTACTGCTAACTTCACTGTGGCAGTTAGCTGTCGATGACTGTTCTTTACTTGTGCTACTGTTAAAACATGCAACTGTTGTATTTTTGGCTGCTGTTCAGCAAAAGTCTCCTTTAAAGCTGGGTTGCTTGAGTGAATCATTTAAAGCAATCACAATGCAGAACAAATTATCTGCAAAGTGAGGCACAGATGCTTTTAACTTCCTGCGATTTAAACACAGAAGGTGTGAAAAAAGAAATGTAAAGCCAACTCAAGAGCAATCCTGTTTTGAAGTGCCCCTCTGTCTTTCTGTGGGACTCCTGCTGCGAGTAGTTCACCTCTACAGAACCTGGCTGAACCTTTGGTAAACAAACAAAAATAACAACAGGCTTCCTTGTTCCCATTAGACTCTTCAATCCATAATTCATTTGATCTGTAATTCTGTTCTGAGTGCTGTTACAGTTTGTGGACCATTCTGTGGGGCCTTGTAATGTCAGGTGTGTGTACGTGTGTGTTTTAGAGGTTTGGGGTTTGACAGAGCTCTCATATAAAATTCTCCCAACAGGAGATGAATGACATTTACATCCTTTCAATAATGGATAGAGCAGGATATAGGATGCTTAGTGGCCTACTTACACTGGTAAAGATGGATCTAGCTTTAAGCGAGGATGTCTGAAGACGTCTTTGTTGATTCTGGCTTTGAAATAATCTTTGACAGACTACATACTGATCAATTACACACGTAACCATTGTTGGAAAATGTTTTTCTCATTACTCATTTTTGTCATTCTCAGAGGATTAAGAGTTCTCTGTTACAGTTTTACAAATTTGCTCGCATATGAGCTGCACTGGAAGGATCTGTATTATTAGTGCAATTGGATTAATGGATTCTTCAGCACATACGTAGGCAGCATCAAGCCCCCTGAAGTGCACTGGGCTTTGAAGCCAATTCAACATAATGGGCAAACCAAGTAATTAATATGTTACGTGATGCACACAGACTAAAAAAAGACTTCCCACATTCGAGCTAATACGAGTGTCACAACCAATACCAGAATTTTGAACCATTTGGTCTTATAAACATTTGGAAAAACTAAAGCCACATTTTAAATCTTTTTATCCTCTACTGTGCACACACACTGTTGACTGCACAATGTGGGAGTATTGCAGTGGAACCAGGTAATTTTACACCCAGGAGAATTTTTTATTTTTTTTTGGCCTCATGCTTCACTGAGAAACTTTTCAGCCCAGTTGCCAGGATCATGCTTTCTCATTTTTTAATTTTTGCCAACCACTGATACATTCACGTTGTGTGTATCATATGCGTGGTCACATTCCATGTTTATAACATGGTTAATGGCAGGGGTGGAGTCGCAGCTGACAAGGCTGGCAGTTACCGACTGTTATTGTTTTTAAGGAGACCTCAGGACTTGTTCCAGCCGTGTTGTTTGTGCCTAAACCTAACCAGACCTACCTTTGTATTGAAAGTGGATATAATATTGAGACTACATCCCCATTATCCTTTGCATCAAGGCCTCAGCAGCTTTACCTCTCTGAGAGAGCTGTAAAGATTGAGGGCTGATTACCCTCACAGGAATGGCAGTTTAATTATCAATGGTGCTCCTCCTCTTCACTCTCGTCTCATTTTTCTTGGTCGATATTAGAATTGACTACTGCTGAATGAATGAGGCTTGGGTAAGAGATGCCTTTAAGTAAAGATATTTCTTTATGGTTAGATGGGATCCTCGAAGGGATACAGCCTTTTTCACATAGATGGCTTAAAAATGTAGACAATATGGACAAAATGAGCTGACAAAGTATACAGAAAACCTACACACAGTTACTTTTGATCAATTTTTTTATCAGAACAGTTATCTTTTGATTTCCCAGCATGCGAAACAACAAGCGATGAAGAGTGGGTTTGTTCAGTTGAGAAAAAAAGGTGATGGCTGTATGACCTACATGCAGCTGGGTTAGATCCTGTAGATACGATCTATACTGAAGCAGACAAAGGTGAAAGCGTTGATCTTGTGAAATCTGCAGTGTTGCTGGCCCTCAATATTGTGAACCAGTGTTCATCATTGAGGTGTCGGAGGCTCATCTGGTGTTGTTAGCTCAATACGGCCAAGCCAAATGTGTTTTAAGTTTTGATTTATTCATTTTCAGCAAAGGCAGGAGACAGAAAAGAAAACGTTTTCTCAACCACCAGTGTAAAATGGGGCAGTAGTAGCCCAGAGGTTACAGAAGCAGGCTTGTGCCTGGAAGGCTGCTCTTAAACTCCCTTAAAAAAACTGAGAAAGGGAGATGAATGAGCCTCACTCTTCTGTCCATGGGCCAATATACTGCCACAAGGTCCTAAAGCAAGGCACCAAGCTTGTGGTCGAGCTGCATAAGTGCCAACAGTAGAGGCACTGGTATGATACAACTTGATCAGATATGCACTTGAAACTCATCATTCTGATTTCAAAATTGACAGGCTTGCATTAGACAATTGCTGTAACTATCTGAAAGCAACGATGTGACTTTCACATACACTCCATGCAGTGACTGGGCAGCTGAGTGAAAGTGAAAAAGCTAACTTTCCCATTCATCGCTCTACAATTCTCTGTCACAGTCACATGTGCAATGCTATGAATGTCCTCAAGGAAAGGCTGACAGTGTACGCAGCGACTATACTATTAACTAATGCCCTTCTATGGCCTCTCAATGTGCATTCCACTGCAGCTTTTATGAGACTGAATGAGACTGAATTTTTGGGCATTTTTGAACAACTTTTGCCTCCCATCCGGGTCAGACTAGAATGTATGAACCGGAATAAATATGAAATCAAAAACAATCCTTGATTGATTAGTTTCTACATGGGGAGAATGTAGGAAAACAGAAAAGATTTGAAACATTGTGAAAGGTGAAGTTTGCACATTTTCTTTTCTGTGAAGAAATGCTTTGTTTGCCTGCCAAGACTAGACAAGAAGATCAATACCATTCTTGTTTGTTGAATACATTTCAGGCTGCAGCAGGCAGCTAGTTAGCTTAGCTAGCTGGACAACAGAAATACATTTACTTGCTGTGGCTTGTTTGTTGTCCATATAATGAGTTTACATAGTGAGCTTTTGCAGGTGCAAGGTAGATTTGGTCAGAGCCAGGCTAGCCGTTTCCCCATTTACAGTCTTTATGTTAAGCCAAGCTAACCTGCAGCTGACTGTAGCTTTCTATTTAGAACAAAGACATGTCAGTGGTGTAAATTTTCTCATCTAACTCTCTGCAAGAAAGCTTACGTGCATATTTCCCAAAGGATTCTTTAAGAATGGGAGCAGTCATGCACAACAGCTTGTATGATCACTGTTTAATGTTATTGTTATAGACATTTTAAAGAGTCTGTGTGACATGTTGAACGCTGAATGTTTGGAATGTGCATCAAGAGCAATGTGTAGCGTGCAGAATTGCCTCAAACACAAGATAAACAGATCTCTTGCCTGACAGTCTATTTCAAACTCCCAAAATACAGTTAAAGCTGTTTTTCCCTTTGATTGATGGAAACAGCGTGGTCTCCAGTAATTAATTACTTCAAATATAAGTCATTTGCATGAAAAATTAAGATCTTTTATTATATTTATCAAGAAGCGGAGGATCCCTACCCTATAATTGAATGTTGAATGTCAGAAAGTTTTGGTGCGAATCGCAAAGAGTCGGATCAAACATTTCCCCGCTGCGGGAGGAATGACTGACAGATGATGCAACGAGGAAATGTTTGTGTGTGCGTTTCAGTGTGTGTGAGAAAGTGGCGGGGGTTAATCACGAGGGTAAATGAAGGGATTGGGGTGAAAGTGAGACGACGGGGAAACAGGAGGGAGCTAGGGAACTGAATTGAGCGGAAGAGAGTAGCGAGGGACCAAGGAGACTTACGAGGGCGATGGCAGAGGGAGAAAAGTCTGAGCGGGAGATAAGGGAAGGAGACACAGAGGAGGAGGGAGGAGGGGGAGAGATGGAGAAGGAAAGACAGGGAGAGATAGAGAAAGAGAGAGATAAGGCCTGGCAGTTAACAGGGGCAGCCTGCTGATGTGGATAGCTCGGGGAAAGCACGTCTAAACACAGCAACTCCCCCGCCGAAAAACTCATCTTCCCCCCAAAGGTAGCCATAGCAGCAAAAAGTACAAAAAAAATGTGCCAGCGCTGTTTTTTTCTTTTTCCAAACCATACATTGCTTTTTCAGCAATAAAATAAAAGCCTTACAGGGCCAGCTTTGCATGCAATTTCACATCAATTCAGTAAAAGATAGAAGATGTTATCCTGTTTAGCCGTTCATCAAAGACGTCAGCTGATGAATGTGCTTCAGCCGTCTCAATTACCCTTTAACCCAGCACGAGCTGTGACACCGAAAAGCTATCTGAAAGCTAAACTGAAATAACAGAAATGTGAAAAGACATGCCTAATAAGTTTCAAAGTTGCGTATGAAAAAAGACCTTGCAGTCAATTTTCACAAATTAAAAAAAAGCAAAAAAATAACACACTCATTTATGAAAATAAATATATTTTACGCTTGGCTGAGGTGGAAAGAGGTGGAAAGAAGCGAGAAAAAGTTTGAGAAAAACAATAGGGAATAAATAACACCGCGAAGCTGAATCACTCAGAAGGAAAAGAGGTGCTTTTCCACTAGATGTTTTATAATTGCTTTTTAAATTCAATTTGACTCGCTGCCTGTGGGACAGGGAAAGGTGGACCGTTACTGTGGAGTTTTAATGTTTTAGGTTTTTTCTGCCATTTAGGGGTGGAAGGTTGATTGGTTCACAACTGGAACCAGTAAACAACTCTTTTTGTGAGTACTGTAGATGTTAGTGGCAAAATAAAGAACTGAAGTCCCAGCAGAAACAGGCTGGGTCTAGTCTCGTCTACTTTTTGAAAAATATCTGCCTCTAAATGCTCCTGTTCACCAGCAAGTCGCTAACATTGTTGTTTGGTGGGGTTTTAGTGGCCGATTCACACTCCCAGCACTTCAAATAATGCTGTTAATACCTCTCTATCATGATTTACGCACTATGAATAACTTAACTTCAGTAACTAACATGCGTCTTTTCACCCAAAAAATAATCTTCTCCTTAACCTGACCAACTGATTAGTTTTGGCTCCTGAACTTAACCAAACTGTGACCATTTCACAAAATCGGCAGTCCAAAACTCACATTATGTGTAAAGTTTTTAAGCTAGTTTTATTTTGAAAGTCTAAGCAAACGTTATTCATCACTGCTAATATCAATATCGGTTAACCTATTGTTGCTAAATTGACGGTGCAAAACTGACATGCCATGTAGAGCGTCATATAAACAAACACATAAGTCGACTGTGAAAGGAGCTTATTACAATGCTGGAGCTTCAACCAAACTATGTGCTTACGCCACAGTAGTTACATTTTTGGAACCACTGGCAGTCACCCAGTCATTTGGGTATGAAGATGAGTTGCATTGCCTTCCTCTGCAGAAAACAATGCTACGAAAGCGGTCAAACTAAACCAGCATGGTGAAGTTGCTGACCAGAAACCAAAACAATTAGCTGAAAGACAATAAAATGCTTAGGGGGATCTCGGTCATTTTTAATAGAATAATACTGATTATAGCAGTTTTAAACTGGGTAAGTAAGAAGTCAGTTGGTATTTGAGGATAAATAAAGTCATCCACAAGCACAATCCAATTCTTGTTTATGCTAGCTCGTATAGAAACAGAGTTCAGGCGGCAGGAGCAGTTAAGAGACGAGCAGTTTAGACAGGAGCATTTATCATGCAGAGGTGCAATCAGGCTTAGCTCCTAAGTGGCACTGACACAAAAAAGGGGGCTAATTAGCGGGAAAGCCTGTTGTGTGTGTTTACGTGTGTGTCTGTCTGCTGTTTGTGGGCATGTTCGAGGGGAGGACAGCGTGTCTCAACAACGCAGCCCACCACATATCAGCAGTATGTTATATTTGTTGCATTCCTAGGAGTATTTTGTGAAAGCGTAGTCATCTACTTGCTTTTTCTTTTTTTATATACCTTACCAACGTATTTGGGATATGAATTTTGCATGCGCACGGAGAGAGGGATTACAATTGCAGCTGCATTAATAACATCAAGAGCAGAGAGTTTCTGGTATGGAAAAGTGCAAGTTGAGGCCTTTATGGAAACTTCCACAGTTCTTAAGGCTGTGCAGTGAAGTGCAGTGCATTCTGGTCAATTGAAGCTGACAGTAGAGAAATTGGTACCTCTACCTGCTCCGAGGACTGGCATCCAAACCTGACACTTTTTACTGCAGATGTTTTAAGCTGTGTTGGAAATAAACTACCCCGAAAAAAGACCAGGAGAACAACAGTTAACAGTTTCACACAATTTGTCGGAGAGGCACCCCAACAATTTAAATTTATACTTTTGGGGGAATTTGCGAGAAACCGATATGTCATCCTACCTAAACAACTGAAAAGGGTCAATGGCCCTCATTTATCAAACGAACGTACGACAGAAAACCGCGTGTACGACCATTTCCACGCAAACTTCGGCATTTATCAATTTGGACGTGAGCGGAAGCTACGATCAGATCTCACGTCAGGTCTGAGCTCGTGTACGCAAATTTGAGTGTGTGGATTTGCGGTGCAGCACAGCAAAATCCGGCTGAGACTGAAAATAATCATTAAACAAACCTCAGCTGTCATAAAGCATAAGCAGTCACATATTTAGAACAGATTAAACTCAATTATTTTTTACGTTTTTACTGATACCACTTTTTTGTAAAATAAAATATGTAAATAGTCTAACATGACAACTAATTAACGGAATACCTAATAACCCCGCTGGCAAACCTGCTGCAGAGCAGGAACGCAGATTCAATAGTGCGCACACACGTACGCGGGTCACAGTGGAGCTGCTTCGGGGTGCTGAAGGGCAGCTGGCTCTGTCTTGGACCAGCAGGGGGAGCTCTGCTGTATACCCCAGAGAAAGTGTGCCATATTATTTTGGCTTGTTCAGTTCTGCACAACATTTCATTAGTGAATGGAGCCTTTGATGTGCCGGCGCTGCCGGGATGCCCATCTCCATCTCGGAAAAGTTTCTCTTCTTGCCAGAGTTTCTTCTGTCAATGCTCGACCTCAGTGGGCGAGGCCTCCGAACCAGGAATATTTAAGGGCGTAACATGTTAATGACGATCGAATTCAGCCGCCGCATTTATCAAGAGCCGATCATTAGTACGCTGGAATTGGTCAGATACGAATGTTTCATAAATCACACGTATGTCCTGTCATAAGACCAATTCTGCGCACAGATCTGCATCCGTTTTCTTGCAAGATTGATAAATGAGGGCCAATGTCTCCAAATTGACACATGTTACTATTGGACCCGACCAGCAACCTTGGTTTTCACTTGTTAACGCTGTGAAATTGTCAGTTTGGTTAAGTTTAGGCACTAAAACTACAGGGTTAGGTTTAGGAAAATATCATGTTTGGGTTAAGTACATTACTTACATTTAAAATGAGTAGAAACTAACCTGGTTTGACATGGGACACCAAAACGGTCACTTGTTTGTGGTCTCAGTTTGGCTAGGTTGAGGTACTTAAGGTACTTAGTTTATATAGTGACCCTATCCACATGAATTAGGTACATTACCTAATTGAAAATTGGTCAACGTTACCTTTTGGTTCACACACAAACAGCAGCCTCGTTTAATTTGACCCTTTGATCCACCACACCTCCTTTATATGTAGTCTTTGTCACTCACAATTATGACATAGTCCTTGACGCCCCACAATAAACATAAGAATTGGTTGTAATAAGCTGCTTACAAGGATGAGCAAAATGGCCATTTTCCTGGGTACAGGCTGAAGAAGCAGATTTGAAAGTGACTTGTAAAAATCTGAGATATTTAAAAGGTATTTTTGCCAAAGTATGAGCCACGCTTGGATACATAATGCAACTCAATAGCATCTGTCATGAGAGCTTCCCTGCCTGTTAAGCACCCTCATTTTCCAAGCAAACTCTTTTGAATAGATGTTTTCTGTTCAATACTTGTGAAACATTCAAGCCTAACTTCTTCCTATCTTATTCTCTTATCCTTCTCTTATCTTTAACAATGGTGGGTTTGTTTGTTCTCTATAAAAATGGATACTTGAGCTCAATTTTGCTGTGAAGAGAGCAAACTTCATGAGCATACGGATGCACATTTGCCAAGTCTGAGGCTGACATCTGCTCCTGAACATGTTATTTTTCCAAACTACACTGGGCGATATTCAACATTTTCAAGTCACCCACGACAAACCTTCATCTGTCTGCAACCTGCTCAGAATACTACATGATACATGTTTGTCTCATCTCATCTCGGATCTCTTTCTGTCCACCTGCCATGTTTTTGTGATTTTTCTATTCATCCTCCATGTTGTTCTGCTTTTTGTTTTGATTGTCTTCCCCCTGGTTTAATTCAACCATGCATGACAAGTGAAACAGAACTAATTTTCTGGGGAAGCAGAGTGACGCTGCAGCAGAAGCAGCGCAGGGCTCAGGGCTAAAAGCAGGGCTTGTACATCTTTATTTTGAGCAGTTTTTTGGGGGAGAGGAATCCCTACTCCGAAGAAGAAAAAAAAAGAGGAAGAATTTGAAAAGTGGCGAACTGCGTGATGTTGCTCCCTCATGTAAACTGGTTTAAATAAATCATGTCTCCTCTGAAAGGTTTGACGCTATTACCAAAGCTTTGGCTGTGCAGAGAAAGGAAGACCTGTCTTCTATTCTCTTCCTCTATCTGTTTCTCCATCTATACCCATGTATCAGCTGTATTTATCTATATCCACATAAAATCATTGTAGCTCAATGACCAGCTGCAGAGACCCCCTCCTTCTTTTTCTGTCCATCTCCCTCTCTCTTGTTGCCATCACTGCTCTCTCCCAGCGGAGGAGAAAAAAAAAAGGGAATCCTTCAACAAAGCGCCAGCAAACAAGCTGCCCATGACATCACAGAAACAAAGCTGGAAGAGTGGGCAGCTTACTGTGTCAAACTTAATAGCTGAAGGACAGTTTTAATCTTCCCCATAAAAGTTTCATAGCTAACACTTAAGTCTGCTGCGTTGAAAGATGTTGTTTAACCAACTGCAAAAACACCAGCTTTCAGGATGGTTATTCACAAAAGACTTGTTTGATATGGTTGAATCTGACAATGCTTGCGAGTCTGTGG
The DNA here is from genome assembly GCA_903131615.1 of Diplodus sargus. Lineage (NCBI taxonomy): Eukaryota > Metazoa > Chordata > Actinopteri > Spariformes > Sparidae > Diplodus > Diplodus sargus. The sequence goes on along the minus strand of CAEMYA010000158.1, from coordinate 2,886,223 downwards.
AGCTGGAGCTTGTTAAATGTTAAAAAAAAATTGTTCAACATTTTTGGACATATCTGTCATTTGGATATGAAGCTACAGCCATCAGCCGGTTAGCTTGAGTTAGCTTGGCTTAAAGACTGGATGTAAGGGGGAAACAGTTGCAAGTTTTATACTGTTTGCTTAATCTGTTTAGGGTTAGGGGGTTAACCCAACATATACCTTTCTACATGTCTGTATAACTTACGTTGCTGGAAAGCAAACCACCAGCCATCAACACAGGAGCCACCCGGGACAAGTCAGGGAGTTAATACAAAAACTATAAAGGTGCAATGCAGCTTATTAGAGTTATGACAGCTTCGTCCATTTTGAATTTCAGCTCTTGGTTCCATTAAAGGTACCAAGAGCTGGGATTCAACTGATTTTGCTTCAATTTTGCTAATATTAATTAAGTAATTATTTTTAATGATGTATAATAAGTTTTAAGGAAGTAATTGTCGTACAAACCATTGTGAAAACAGTTTGAATGCAGTTTAAAAGTTACACTTTGGAAGCTAGGCTGACCTAAGATGACTTTTGGATGGTGGCCAACCCCAAAGTGTCAGTATTTGACGAGCTGGGAATGAGACTCACAAATAGATACATAGATCTTCTCATCTAACTCAGTGCCAACAAAGCAAATCATTATATGTCTAAAATATCTATCAAAAAATACAAAATTGTGAGCTCAGATTTGCATCCAGCAGTCGAAGTTTACTGAGGTTTTGTAGCAATTTAAAAAGTTTCAGTCAATTACACATGTTCCTGCAAACAAGAATGGGAAAGGCATCATTTCGGAAACAGTCCACTCTGTGAACTCTGACTCTGAGCCTTCACCAAACTTCTCAAAACAGAGCGAGCGTTTACCCCTCTGCCACTAAGTGTAGTGCATCAGCAAGTGCACCGTGTTGCTGTTCTGTAATGGAAGAAGCAAGAATAGCTAAGAGGTCTTCATCCACTGGTCTGTGTGTCTGTGAGAGCTGGAGGACTTTAAATATGAATAAATACTCAGAATAAATACTCAGAGCAGAACATATAGCTGTAACATGTGTGTCAGAACAGGGTTTTTTTATTCACCCAGTTCCAGTGTGTGTGATTCTGCCTGTGTTTATTTGCTAGAAAACAAGTGAGTCAGAGAGGCAGGCAGAAAAAAAAGCACATACATGCATATAATTGTATTTTTAGATTTAATGGTGTAGTGAAAGCTTTGAAAATAATTATTGGGAGCCAGGCGGGGTGAGTGAGGGTAGAAGAGCAGGTGTTAATTGGTTCTTTTCTGAGGGTTGAGCCACGGTGTGATTTTTTTTTTGCAAACACTGCCTGTCTTTCTGAGTGCAACATGCCTTAATTGCTCATTGTTGTTGGCAGGAGGAAACATGCAAATCAAAACCTTTGGAATACGGTCTATGACTGGGTGCACTCCATGTTTCTGTCATACCCTGCTTTGCTGCTCTGGGAAAAAGTAAAGGCCAATTAATATAGTTTTCGGTGTATGTGTGCTCGCTTTACTAAAGATTGTTTTGTATCTTTGCAGGACTGACCCAGACTATTTAAAAATAATAACACCAAGTTGGATTTGTTGGTGTTAACACAACAAGGTCTGATTTGAAAACATCCATTCACAAACCAACTCCTGGGAAATGTCCAACACTTTTGCTGCTAATTTCACCATTACGTCCACTGGGCTGGCTAGTTGCTGACTTTGTCAGATTGCTGAGCAGTGAGCAGTGCATTTATCAGAGACTTTTCATCAAAAACTATTTTCTGCTGCTGCTCAAAGAGAGCTTAGAGATGGAAACAAAACTGTAAAACTGCAGTCTGGGAAACTGAAACAAGGAGCTGAATACAACACCACTCCAAGCCATACGTTGCCTTGCAACCACTTTGCAAGGCTGGGGTAAAGACACACCTACTTTCATACATTATCAAAGACTTGAATGTCAACAGGTTTGTTTAGAGGTCATATAGATAACAGCTTATAGAAAGGTGTAGAATATTAATATGATTAAGAATCAATCATTTAAAAAATGTAATTGGGTCCAAAGTGTTTGTTTTGTTTACCTCTGTGTAAGAGTTCTGACAGTTGGGTCCAGCTTTAGCCAAGGTTTTTTAGCCAATTGTATAACACCATTGGTATCAGGTGGTATCAGTGTTTTGTCAGTGTTCATCAGCACTTTCATATTACTTGTAGTCATTCGATCCTTTTTCAATGCGAACACAATTATTAACAAAAACCTTTTTTTCATTTTAACGCAATTTTTTTTGGTATAAAACAACAATATTGTATCCTGTATCCAGGTTATTAAAGCTTTTGCAGTGTCTTTTCTCACTTTGAGGAAGTTTAATTTTACATGTTCAGTTTGTTTGGATTAAATAAAAATAACCCTAACCCTGACTATAATAGAATTATCAGTGACAGCCACCACTGAAAACATGTTAAGAAAATACCAGCAAGCATTTCCATAAAAGAAAAAAAATCGCTTATTTTTTAGCTGTTTATAAGCTTTATAAAACCCTAAATGTAAACTTTATTGCTCTACAGGAGATGACAGGTTATAGCTGCCAGCAACGCCTGTAGATCCCATTCGTACAGCGTTCCCCCGTCTGTGCCGTGGAGTCATGCACACTCGCCCACAGGCTGAACTGCTGTGTAAATAACAACTAAAATAAAAGACTGTTGAGCTGCTGATGATGTGCTTACCCACTTTATGCTGGGATTGCATCATGAAAACATCAGCTGTTGCATCTCGGTCGCCCACCAGATTCCACTAGCCGCCACGAGCAGCTGATCCGTAGCCAGCGAGCAAGACCGAAAAAGATAGATTGCAGTCATGACTTACATGCAGCGCCACGATTCTGCTGGAACAATTCTCTCGAAAGTCAGGGCTGTGCAGACAGAGCTGAAACTCATATTATGCCCTGAAAGCAAGCCAAACCATAAATAACAAGTGGCAAAATGTTCAAAATGAAAATAAGTGGGGGGAAAAAACCTCCCATTTGACATTCAGGAAACAATTACTTTGGTATAGAAGCCAGGTTACACATTGAATGTGACCAGTTTATCAAATAGTCCCTCTGACCACTCCACTAAAGACTTTCGATGGCTATGAGGAGCTGTTAAAATAATTATATACCCTCTCTTCACAGGAAATAATAGTATTGAAACTATTGCCATACTATAAATAAAAGGGCAGGCTGTCAGGTCCACTTGAAGATAATTGACTAGGTGCTGCTGAACCCTCCGAACAATAACACGTTATTGAAAACAAGAGGCAGTAAACAGCAGACGAGTGTATTTGTCAGGCACGCAAAATCTGCGTGGAAATAAAATAAAATGTTCACAGGGAATGTTTTGTTTTTTTCTAGAAAAGGCTTGCGCGAGCTTCGAGCTCATCAGCACGCCCGCCGCTAGAACACAAAGTCCAGTTGCTCTGTTGTTCTCTCTTCCTGCCTGAGCAGAGTGGACATGTATTTTCATTCTCGTCAAAAATAGCATGAGGCCTGTTACACTCCAGAGGACCAAATAGTGGGATGCTGTTTCTCAGCTCATTACAGAGCGACAGTGTGCCTTATTGGTGTCACACAGCTACACCTTGGAGAGCTCACACCTCAGAGAGCATCCTTTTTCTTGAAGTGTACAAGGTATACATTCATTTAAACTTTAACTAGTCAGGGAGCAACAGAAGTCTCCTACAGCTGCTGACTGAGCAGGTGGTCCAATCAAGAGCTTTTTTGATCATTGTCTAAGTGCCCATATGCCTCAAACGATCTCAACTAACCCTCCAGTGTCAGCTTTGCAAGTGAAGGGCTCCGTGGTCAAGTAAGGCACAAAAACTACTTGCAACATGCAGTGAGACAAATTTTAGATGAAGTGATCTATTATGAGTTTTGGACTGCTAGGTTTAGGCTCAAAACCTACTTGGTTGGGTTGAGGCACAAAAGAAAATGGGTTCGGGGCACAAACACTACTCAGTTGGGTTAGGGGAAACATCCTGCTTTGTGTCACAAAGCGTTCAGTCAAGTCAAGTCAAAAAGTTGGGGTGCTTATAACATTTGTCGGAATGCAAAATGTCTTTCTTCTTGTCAGCGTGGTCCGTCTGAGTGGAAATGAAACCCCTCCTCCGCCCATCAGAGTACTATTTCTCTACATGAATCCACAAGTGTATTATTCCTCTAACAGCGGCTTTGTTCAACTTGTTATTTTCCCACACAAACCGAGAACATCGAGTTTGCAGCAATTAATGTTGCAGCCAGCATGTGACATACTCACACTCTCTAAAGGAAGTAGAGAAAGTGAACTCTAACACCTCAGTGGGGTCTCTAAGGTGCGAGACAATTTGCAGCGCTCTGACTAGCACTGGCAAGCTAAAAAGGGTAACAATTAAGGTAAACAGGTCTAAGTTTGTGCAGCCTGTTTGCTTCATCTGAGAACAGTTGTGAATTGCAGTAGTTAGAATAAAGCCAAGGACTGATTAAGGCCAAAGAGCTGGATGAGAATCGGTCTTCATGCTTCTTCCAACTTATTACACTAGGTTCCAATATACTGATCACATCAAACCCTAAATTATATTATTTTCCACTGCATGGCAACGCCACCAACCAACCAACTGACTCTCTGCCTAGCCTTGAACGTTCAGAGAAACAGGGACTGGTCTTGTTATGATAAATTGTGACATCACATTGACATCAAATATCATTCTTGAATCAAAAATGATTTGGCCATTGTAACTGCACAGCTTCATGGATTGCATTGCTGGTCTTTCAGTCAAATATTTTTCGTTAAGACTGCTCTTAAGATAGTTTAACATCTTTCAATGGTGTGCCATGGAACTTTGTACAGACATTCAACAATGTACAAATGTCTGTAGGGATCGTCCAACTTTTCCTGTAGCTACGTCCAGTACTTTGGAATATGACCCAATTCCTACAAAACTAAATACATTCCCATCAGCCTCAACTGTACTTGTTTTAAAAAACAAATGTTAGCATGCTAACACACTGAACGAAGAATACGGAAAAAAGTTTTGCACTTGATTGTCTCTGCGGGCAAGTTAACCAGCCAACCCAACCTTGCCCAGACTTTAGTGCTTCAAGGGGAGTTTCTAAGCGCTATAATAATCTCAACTGCCTCCACCATAATCTAGTCCAACATCCACTTCACTGCATCTGCTCCATCATATGGGTTAGACCCCAAGATACTAGAACAACTGCCAAAGTTAGCAGAAAACAAACCAGGACCTCGGACCGAGGAGGTGCTGATCCACATCACATTTAGCCAAAACAGACTGCTCCAGTGCACACGAGTGATCACGGTTCGTTGGAGCCAGAAGGACGGTGTCATCAGCAAAGAGCAGATAACACCCTAATGTCAGGGACCTGGACTTTCTCCAGACCTCAGCTGCACCCTTACACCATTTGAATGTGACAGATGGAAGAGAAGAGAAGCTGAGCGACCTGTTTTTTTGCCTTGGAGACACAACTCTTTCTGAGAGGGACCAAATGGCTTGCAGCAGCCACCCTGGCAGTCTGTGCTCCCATAGGATATAGTGGGCAGCATGCCGGTCACAAGCCTTTTCCAAATCGGCAGAAAACTGAAAGCCCTTTATTCACTCGTTAAGTTTTATGGTAAACAAAGATTTAAAAACTGTAAAAAA
>CAEMYA010000158.1:2793675-2880288 GCA_903131615.1 Diplodus sargus | reverse complement strand
GAGAGAGAGAGAGAGAGAGAGAGAGAGAGAGAGAGAGAGAGAGAGAGAGCGTGAGAGAGAGCGAGAGAGAGCGCACCATAGGGAAATCAATATTTCATCTCATCAGGTTTTGATCTGAAGGGCCAAGCAGTAAATATCATTGATGGATCGTTAGCAGTGGGGTTGGTGAGAATGTGCATTACACTAACAGGTCAAGGTCCACACACACACACACACACACACACACAAATGCAGAGAAAGAGAAAGCGGGATCAGGAATGGCAAAATCAACAGACTTCTCATCTTGCGAGGACATTTGGCCTTCATGAAGAATACACATGCACACTCATACACACATTCATACTGCAATAGCAGTGTGTAACCCTCAGTAATCCCCTGATTTCCCTGTCTCTCCCAAGCAGCTGTGTCGCTCATCTCTCATGCCTTTCAGTGTACGTGCACAATTGTGCGCTTGTGTGTGTGTGGGTGTTCGTGATTTCAGAGGGATTCGACAGCAGCATAGCTGACGTGATGACAGCCAACAGATTATTACTAGCCGTGCGCACTCATATACACAGATTTAGGCTGAGGCGAGCCACCATGTGCATGTAGACTCCAGATATGGGGAGGGGGGTAAGCCTGAGACTACCTGGGAGGGGTGAAATTCATTTTCAGTGATTTGTCAGCAGATTTCACAACATTTTTGATGGTAAAATGCTTTGGAATAGTGATAAAAAAATGTACTTGATGGATTGAAATGAAACTGACTCCCACCATGCTGTGATGATGTAAAAGCTGTGCTTGTGTGTGTGGGAGTGTATTAAAATGTGTTGTATATATGCATGCACTCTACTTCATATACTTCTACTACTACTTAATTTGATTTATTTGATTAAACCAAAAACAAGACAACAGTCTATAGTCATGCAGCTCTGTCAGGCTTTGAGCTAAGTGCTAAAATATATATGCTAACGTGCTTACAATGACGATATTAACATACAGATGTTTAGCAGATCTAATTCTGTATTTACCTTACATACAATTTCAGTTTTGCATCTTGGCCTGCTGACATATGCTAATTAGCACGGAAAACAAAGCACGTCCGAGGGGGATGTGAATGGTATCACAGTGCTGGAAAGTCTGAGAAAACTTTGGTGCAGGAGTTGCCGAGTTGATATCATATGACACTGAAATGTGGCAGCTAAAAGTACCACATTTTAAGTTGGAAGAACAACTTCCAAAGCGGCACCTTCTTTTTGACTGGATGGTAGTGCTCAAGGAAAAATCAATAGATCACCAAAGTTATTGTGATTCATCACCTGAGCACCGTGAATATCTGCACAACATTTCATAGCAATCCATCCAATAAATGTTAACAACAAATGTGAATCTCATAGTGGTGCAGGACAGAAAATGTGGGGATCACTAAAGTCTGTAGCTTTCATCCTCTGGGGACCATGAATGTCTGTTCATTCATGCATATACAATACTGAGCTTCAGTGATACCGGTGAAGTGACATGTCAACACAGAGCCCAAGGATACTAAAAGACAACACCCACCCCAGTCACAGTCTGTTCACCCTGCTGCCCTCTGGCAAAAGATACCGAAGTAACCAATGCCATACCACCAGACTACAGAGCTACTTCCTTCCTCCTCAACTCACCCTCTCAATGCTCAACCCTAACCCTGAACATCTTGCATTTCAGTGTCCAACCCAGTGTTGTATCATAGTACGATCGACCAGCCAACATATAATGCCATCCCTAGTGACTAAAAAGAAAGACGGGCCAAAAAAAGAAAATATCAAACAGTACATAACACAGAAGCGCACTGAAATGAAAACTAAATCTAATAAAATATACAGTAGTTTAGGCAACTGCTGGACATGTTATCCGAGCTTCAGCTTAGCAAACAGACCATTAGCTAAGCTCTCTGCACATGCTATGGAAGCCAGTAGGTCAGGCTCCACTGAAAGCCTGTTGAGTACACTTCCATCCAACCAGCAAATCTCTATAAGCAGTCAGGAAATAGACCGTGACTTGGCAGCCTGAGGGTTGGAAAAGTGAGCTGGTGACAGGACAATCGCCCGTCTGAAGCCCCAGAGTGGCAGGGGAAACCTTGGCAGGTGGAGGGAATGAATGAATAACACTCTCTGCGGCTTGAGCAACCACTGTTGATGTGTCTCTGAGCAAGACAAAACACTGACAGATCTGCCCAGCAGCAAAGAGGAGAATTCATATTTATATCTATTCATATTAACTGTATGAATAGAAAAATAATAAAATAATGACAGAAAGACTGGTGCAAAAGTACCAACAAAATTGTGTATTAATAATTATAGATTGGTAAACGATGTGTCTCGAGTTTTGATTTTCCTTAATTTAAATGATCTATATCAACTTACAAGACCTTGAGATCAATCTTTGAATATATTTTGGTTCCAAAAGCGCTAAATGCGCTCAATCTTTAATTTCAAAGCAAAATCTGTATCGTTACTAAAATATCAGAATCGATATTGAATCAAATCAAAAACAAATTGGAAACTGAATCAGAAATGGAACTTCAGTCGTGATACCCAGCTCTAGTCAGATGTTGATGAAATGTTGAAATCAGTTCAAACTTTTATAGGCAAGTGGTCGGTAATGGTGGAGCAGCTCCCAGCTGTGAGAGTGTGAATGTGTGAAAAACTCATCCCCAAGGCTGCTCTGAGAGCTTGTTAACAGAGAATGTGTTAATAAAGTTTAAATAACAGTCGTAGTTGACGGTGTCTCATTTCTTTCACTCCTCTCCTGTCACATCTGGGTGTTCGATAGAAGAAAAGAACCAGGAGCGATCTTTAGATTAATTTGATAAAGAAAGAATCTACATTTTCCGTGTTAAAAGCACTGCCCATGAATTAAAGGTACGCACATTGAATCCTGAATGCAGCAGACTACCACTGATACTGTATCTGACAGTAGTGATGCCTTTCGTAGAAACCCTAGTCATAATCTGTATCAGAGATTAAAACTGTGCTATGGGCCTTAATCCTTCTCGGAGCGCATACACACACTGATGAAGCCCAGCAGCACAAATCCCACTTAGGCGGCTCTAAAGCACGCTTTAATTGAAAGCATTCCACATATTTAAAAAGGTGGCTGTCGCACTGCAGCCGCCTTCGGGACAGTAACACAACAGCGTGTGCACGCAACGGAAGTTTATCAGTGTCTCCCGAAGTCTAATAAGACGATAAGACGATACAGAGCACAGGTTTCCATACTGAGAAACAACACAACTGTCTGCTGCTGTGCTGTACTGTTAAACCTGTACGTGACATGCATGCACAGCTGGGTTGTGCACACTTGTCTCTTTAATCTCGGCACTTAGGCCACAGCTTGCATAATTGACAAGTTTCACACACGAACGTCCAAAGCTGTCAACCTGAGCCATTTATTTCTTTGCCCTTTATTGGCCTGTGTTGTCTCTTTTAACCTCTCCATGACCTCTCTAACCACTTTCTCTCTCGCCGAGAGGTCACCCTTGCTAGCAAGAGCGCTGACAGGCAAATGTAACATTAAGTGTGTATCTTCACAAGATTGAGCTCCCCATCATCACCTGACTCCTCAGATTAGACGATAGTGAAATTGAGTGTCAGGGTTAAATCAAGTTGTGGGCTGGTTTGGCTTGTTTGTAGCTGGGCGACGTTCGCTCGAGGCCATGGAGATGGAGCTCGTGAGTAACACCTGCTGTATCTTTAAATAAATCAGAACAGGGCTGAGAGCCGAATTGGATTTAATACAGAGCAGGGGATATTACAGAAATAAGACCTGAAACATCAGGATTCAACCTCGGAGTCAGCAGCGTAACAGTAAATATAGGTGTCTCATATCGCACCGCCTGCCAATTAGCAGCATGCCGCAGCCTCAAAAGAGGTGCGACAATTATAACAGTCCAAGAGTTCAGTAAGATGTCAATATTAGGAGTGACCACTTAACAGCTATAACCACATACAGAATATTGTAAATTCAGCAATAATGGGATTGTAGCTTAATTTCAAAAGCAGTAAACTTAATAATTTTGCTTTGTTTGATTTTATGTTGTCATAAATACTAAATACGTTTTTGGCAGAAGTGTTGACTTTTTAATTTGAAACATACGTATATCTGCCTTCACAGATTTCACAGTAAAGGAAGAACTTCTTGCTTGCAAAATCTAGTCATATCTTAACCACTGTTAGCAGTGCGGCTCTTGGGATGGCATGGTGGTCCACATCAATAACTATTGATGAAATTGTCATTGTCCTCTGACTTTTCTGCTCACAACACCATGAGTTTTACTTTTGTGGTTTGAAATCAACATCTCCACAACTACTGGAAGGACTGTGTGAAATTTGGTACCACCATGCACGTAACACTCAGGATTAACTATGCTAACTAATCCCTTAACTTCCAATCTAGCACCCTCATAAAGTCAAAAAGTGTCCAGTTTTATGGTTTACAACAAAATACATGCAAAATCTCCCGAAGTCTAATAAGCCTGAGCAGTAGTTTAAGTTTAATGCTATTATCCCACGCTAAACTAAGCGAACACTACCAAACATAAGCATGTTATCATTGCCACTGTAAGCATTTTAGCATATACATCCTCACAAACTTGTTACTGTACCACTGGATACTACATCTTGTTTCTGAAATGGTTGGTTATATTACTTCAATACAAACTTTTCCTTTAAACCCCTCAAAAATAATCTCATATCACTCAGTGTTTGGTGCTGCTTAACTTTAATGGGGTCTTAATACTACTTTAGGGACTTGTTTCCCTTGATGTCAATTAACAGCCTATTTGCAGTCAGTGACAGTGTGGTGAGATTCATTTCTCACCAGTATAATTCTCAATGCATGCATCCCCTGAGTCACTTAATTAATTTTCACATTTCACTGTATGTTGATGACACCCAGAAAGTCCTAAGCCTGCCTTGCCTTGCTACTGCTAATATTTGGACCCATTCTGAATATCAGTGAGAGGATGGGATTCTACAGTAGAATGCAATCGCATGTTGGATGTCTACACAGGTTGTTCGTTTTACATTTCTTTCAAAGTTCTACTTCTTATCTATGAGACTTTGCAAGGCCAACTTGTGTGACGAACTCGGGCTGGTAGAATCACAATTCTCTGCTGCTTCTTATAATAAAACGTTTTCAACTTGTCTGATATTCCTTTGTTCTAACCTTTACATTAACGGAAAGCCAGTTCCATTTCAGTTTGAATACATTCACCTTGAGTCTTGGATTTTTTCTGTTTGTTCATGGCAGGAACTCTTTGTTGCATATTTGCTGAAAAGTGTGATTTATCCTGTTGTTTTTAATCATATTCCACTTCATTCACTCAGGTCTTTTTTATAACTATACGTTTGAAAGGTTCTCTATGATGATCATGATTGATATATCATTAAGTAGACAGGTATGGCAGAACATGCATTTTTGAAAAGGTGGAGTTGAAGCTGGGCAATATAGACTGGATTTATTACCCTGCTGTGAGAGCATATGTGGAATGCCACAGCACAGGAGAGGGCAGGCATAATTTAAATCAAACTAGATTGATGCCTGTTGATATCTCGGCATGATAATGCACATGCATAATTGCTTTTCATGATGAAATCAGATTAGGACTACTGGCCCTGGGATACCTGTCTTTCAGTCCATCTGCTCTAAAATATTTGAGGTATGTTTTACCCTAGTTAATGATCAATTATTTCAAAGGAAATAAAACATGGTGTCACTCCATTTACAACATTTCTATACTGGTTATTCTTAGGAGGGCTCTACTAATTATAGCTAACATGCAGTTTGTTATGCAGTAAACAGAGGCAGGGATGACATATTTTTGGATGCTAACTTGGAAATGTATTTGCCTAGTTCTCTTCACAAAAAGCCTACAGGGTTTTCCAATTGGTTTTTGCATCATTGAATAAAAAATAAGCTCTGTGGCAAAGACAAGTTCACGATTCACTTTTTGTTCAGTAACACATCAATGATATCTTTACAGTTTAAAACCACTTTTATGAGTTTTGAAGTGTAAATGCAATCAATATCACTGAAAATCTACAATTAGGCTATAAATTAACTACATCACACTAGCATGACTTCTACGTCACCACCAGTAAGCTCCTTACTATGAGAGTTGTAAAGCTGGAGTAAGAGTACCTGTAGTTTGCAAGTACACTCCACCTGTAAAGGTCGACTGGTGGGTGGATGAGTCGACTCGTTTCGGCATGATGACATTTAATGTCCCCAACAACCCCTTTAGTCTTATTCGAACCACTTGTTAGCAACAATCTTTTTTTAAGACACACTTTCAAATTCACAAGTGGGATATTAACAGACCTTATTCTTGGCATCTAACCGAAAACCCATTAAAAAAACAACTGACTGGCAGGAAATACAAAAATGCTAACTTATTTCCAGGTTTTAGGACTCATTCATGCTTAAATTTCCAGCAAATATCACACAGGTCTCAAAAGAAGACGTTTTTCTGCAATTAAAAACAATTTATATGTAATAGTAGTTTTATCATACAAATTGGTTTTTGCAGCCTCTAGAACAGTCGCTCCTGTCGAATATGGATTAACATGCAGCTTGTCTACGCGTTTACATTTACTACAAAGAAAGAAAAAGTAAGTAGTAAATCTGGCATTGTGCCAAATGGTGAATACGTCTGTGAAAAAGCCAAGAAGGGCTAATGTACCAGAATCCATTTATTTCATATCACAGTTTAACAATCCCCAGTCTTCATTTTGCAGCTTTCCTGCAAAAATAAAATAGTGGCACGTTGGCAAAAGCTATGTGACGCTAAATTAAACTTCTCTTTCTCAGTACACTCCTCTGGAATCACAGTCTGCTCAAAAGCCTTTCATTTTGCGAAGACAGACTACACAGAAGGGAGTTATCAACAACTTCAGCTCTAATTAGCTCAGATTTTGGCAGTTTTGATGGCTGGGACACTATTACTGCGGCTACTCAATATGAGGAAACAGGCCTATTAATGAAGTTGCTTATACTCGCTGTGAGATCAATTATATTAGTCTAGACATGAGATTAAATACTTCAAGGTCAAGCTGAATCCAACTTGACAGCAGAGAGAGCTTAAGTCTCTGATAATTTTCTGACATGTGTCTCTGCTTGATAAAAATCAAAAGCGGCTACCTCTTATCACATACACCGCATGAGAATGTAGTTACAAAAGGCTCTAAGGTTCACCAAACACACTGTGATCTCTGATTACGGCAGGATGCCCAGTACATTGCAGGATTCCCAAATCTGGCAGTGATTAAACTGAAGCTCTCTTGCTCAAAAAAAATATATAAAAATAACGTCAGATGGAGAGAAGAGGAATAGAGCCAGACATAAAAACAGATAGCAAACAGTCGTTTCAGTAGCAGCACTGAGCCGACTGTTTTTCACATCATTTTAAGGTTCAGCAACTGCAGTGACAATCATCACTGCGAGGGATTTGACCTTGCGCATTCTCGCTGACGATCACTAGATCAGATGGTGCATCAAATTAATTTGGGGAATATAACTGTCTGTTCTACACAGGTTGTCAAAGGAATATATTCGCATTATAATACATTAATACAAGTATGGGAAAGTGTTTCATTTTCATTAACCTTCTGAGCATGTGTAGTGGAGCGTGCCGAATATTTTGTATCAACAACGGCGCCAGTTCATGCATATTTCTATTTCAAAACCATTGGAGGAATGTCAGTAAGGGATGACAGAAACACAAAAAACCTTTCAACTGAATCCGCTCTTCTACTCTGAGAAAACAAAGCAATAAAAGCTAATTTAAGGCTGTGACAGGGGTAAATTTAAAGAAACTTTGTAAACTTCATATCTTTTATTGCTGTGTTTGCTGCCCATAAGAGAGCATAAGGATCTCAAGATTTGTACACTTGTAGTACTAGTATTGGTTTCATACTAAGGTTTCACACTTAAACAGCAGGTGGGAAGAAATTTGGGAGTTTTGGTTGACAAAAATGCTAAGATAACTTCAACCAACACGCTGAAAAAAAGCCTAATGATCTCCAGCAACAACTTCTAGAACTACCTTGTTATTAACTTGAAGATGTTATTGCTTTAGTTAAGGTTTTGCTATTCATGAAAATATCCATTAATGAATGCGGCACTAGCTGCAGGTGTGCTTACATCAGCTGTGCCTTCTGCGTGGAACCTGGCCTTCAGGCTGTCAAACATGGTATGCTCGTCAGCTTTTAGATTTTAATTATGACCAGATGTTGCCCTGGGCAGCTTTGCATTTCTCATTAGAAACATGGCGTTCTCAGATACCTACATTTGGCACCAATGGACCCTTTTCATGGCAGATATATTAACTTGTTAAGACAGGGAGGGCACAGTGACTGAGCATGCTCAATATCAGAGCCCTGGAAGCAGCTCACCTAAATGGAATGCAGCCATCATTAATGTTATAAACTCCATCTGTTCTTTTCCTGCTTTAGTAGGTCAAAATGTCTGCTGTGAAAAAGGTCTATTGATTTAACATGAATTGATACTCAGTAGGAGCAGTCAGTCGGCGAAAGTTCAGTCCGTCTGATATGAAGTAAGTACAGCTTTTAACATCAATCAGTACGTCAATATGTCCCAATTTCCAAAGCTTCTTAGATTTCTGGCTTTATACCTTCATGGCCACTAAAGGGACAGGGAAAAGTTTATGGCAAATTAAGTAAGGGTAAGGGATAGTTAGGGTTAGGCACCAGGAGTACTGGGGTTAGATTTCAAACATTTAACTTTTGAAACAATGAAATCTCTGCATTTGATACATAAACATGTGCTGGAAATTAATCTGCTTATGTTAAGGATAATTAATCTTGGCAACATGTACTCTTCCAACTACAGCAGCTGCAAGCAGCGACATCTGGCACCATCACAAACATTTTTAAGGAAATGTGTCTGCCGTCGTTTCCCTCCCAACATAATGTGTTTGTTGGTGTGGATAACAACTTGCAGTCAACTCTGCACATTCCTTGCCTGGTTGCAAAAACCCCTGCAAAACTCTGAAGAATTGAAATGCCTGAGAAAACGGTAGTAAAGAATGTCCTGCAAGGGGACTGAACGCTACAACGGCATGAACTCCGATGCACAGTTTAATTGAAAGGATTTCTCGAATCCCAAGGTATGTGTTAGGCAGTCATATTCAGATGCACAGTGGAATGTGCATGTTTACAGTAAGTGTAGCAGGCTTAAAAAGATGTTGTGTATTCTGTAATTGCAGGGACATGACGGAGCATGCTGATGATGGTTTGGGTTCCAGATCAATTTCTAAATCCGAGTTTCATTCAGCTGTGAGGACGACTGCTGATGAAACTGTTGTTTTCATCCAGCCAATTGTGTCAAAACCATTGACTTCCCTGATTTTTTCCTCATTTGCTAACTAACCTGCATACAATGAAATGAAAGGAGAAGGAAAAAAAGATTGTCTTCAGTGTTGTAGTACTAGGAACACTCAGCGGGAATACTTGTGGCAACAACGGGCTTTCAAGCTCAGTAATTGGATAGATAGCTGGGAGCCTGAAAAGCTTACACTTCACTGTGTTTGTGCTGTGGTTAGTGAGCTAATTAGCGGTAAACAGGCAGCTAGTAACCAACCTTTCTGATTCTCTTATGCTGTTTTGTGTCTCACATTAAAAAAAACTGTTTTTTCAACAGCGCTCATGCATTGGTATCTGTTGAAAGCAACACTACCCCTCTAGGCTCTCCACTGGAGCGATTTGAGTCCTTAAGTGGCGCTGACTCTCTTGGGTATTATTGTGAACATGCGTGAGTGTTCAAGTCATATGGCTGAAGAGTGTATGGAGTCAACATCACTTACTGAGCTTTAATTGAAAGAAATCCACTGATGTTGAGACCACTTAGGGCTTCTCATTATCTGACACTACAATGGCACTGAAGGCAGCACTTTCACATGAAGTGTGATATAAGAGCAGGGCTTCCTTCTCTTATCCTGACATTCTTTTGAAAGGATTAACCCTGCTGTTGGCGCAGGTCTTATGCCAAGACTTGCAGGTTCAACTCTCCCTAATGACCCTAGTTAAAAAAAGAGCCGTCAAGGATATTACAGAAACATGACAATTATATTGTTCCATGGGCGATAATTTACTGTACTCACTGACAATGACACTTTATGAGGAGGTTCCTGCCTTCTTTTATTCCTAAAAGTTCATTCAAAATTCTAAATGTTGAGTTCATTTACAGGCCAAGCTCAAATTTTGACTACTTCTACCATTTATATGTCAGCTGATATTATAGCAGCTTTCCTGCCTCACTTTTCAAACAATGCAACAGCCCTCACCTCATACACACACACAAGCTGAAGTCTAGTTCTACAAAGCTGAAATGCCCTGCAAACATTTCAACTACTTTCAGTACTTACACTAAAACAGACACCTCAAACTCTTTCAGGTCTCAGATCTCTCAACTTTGAGTGCAAGTACATGTACTCACTTCAACTGCTTTCAGAGCATTTACACTTCAGCTGACACTATAATTTCTCAAATGACAATGCAACTGCTTTCACCACATACACATCAGCTGACGTTCAATAAAGTTGAAGTGTCAGTTGATGAAAAAGATTGACTCCCTTCAACTTCTTTCAGTGCTTAGACTTTAAATGAGACTTCAAACCCTTTTCAGGTCTTAGATCTTCACCTTTCAACAAAAAAAAACTAACCTAAAATGTGAAAGAGCTTAGAAAGGGAATAAGCTTTACTTGCGATGTACATACTGCGATGTGACTACTGTGCATGCGCACATTGTGATGTCAACCCTGAAAAGACATATTCTGCAGCCCGAAGCATCATCAAGAGAAGCGAGAATGAAGCGGCTCTTAGAGCCGGCTCTTTGAAGTGAACGATCGGAGCCGGCTCCTGCCTGGGAGCCAGAGCTGCTTTGGGGTTTTTTTTTCCCTCTATTTTTTTTTTCTGTTTCAAGCCGCAGGTGATTGGTCAACTACATGATGTGTGGTGGTGTCTGTGTGTCCGCACTGAGCGGGGGGGAGGGGGGGGCTTACAGACACAGCAAACGAGTGAGAGAGAGAGAACAGACACAGAGACAACACACTGGAAAGGTGAGAAAATGAGTGGAGCAGGCTCTACAAATAACCTGCACAGGCACATTAGAACTGTACATCCGTCAGTGCAGTAGTAAGAAAAAAGACAACCAAGTGAACCTGCTGCTAATGAAGGTGCCAGTTTGTCTACTACAACTGTTGCCACCACAACCACCTGGACCTACAACCCAGAGCTCTATGACATAGTTTGAAAGACGGAATTCCCATCACTACTATTAACCCAGCTCGAGGCTGAACCACAGTGGTTCAAAACAATCAGTGTCCTTTGAGAAACTATTGGCAGCCACGGCCACAGTTTAGGTATCACGACAGCAAGAAAAAACACTGCTTGAACAATGATGGCAACTCCTGAATGGGTTAGCGTAGCTGCTATCTATCACTAGTTATAACAGAACTGAGGGGTGCATTTCATTGAAAGAAGGGAAAAGAACAGCATCTATGCGCTCTCCGACTGAGTCAAATGGTTTATCAATCTGATTGGCTGAAGTTAGCCCGTGATGGACACCTGCCAAGTGTCTTTTTTTTTTAATTTCTGAGGGCAACTTCCCAGACGGTTCTGTTTCACAAACTTTAGAGGGCGACATGTCGCACAGTGCCAATTTCTACATAATCTTGCTTTAACACGACACTTCAACTTCATTCTAAATCTTGTTTCAGCACTTCCATTTTGTCAACTAATTAAACTTCTTCCAGTATTTGCATTCCACCCACCACTTCAACCACAAACCTGAACTGTTTCATTATTTCATCTATTCTCAGCAGTGAGCACAAACACATTTTTTTTCAGAAAATGTAGCCTTGTATCATAAAAGACAACAACATCTAGATTCTACTCATTACATCCTAGCTTCTATATTTCATCTGCTTCACTGCTGACTCAGTTTTATACTGTTTGACTTAACGGTTCAGTTAGAGAAATAAATATCCTACGGGTTTTTATATTGATGTCTTTCACAAAGGAAAGATGCACCACAGATCTTACAGTTGCCTTTAGGTTGCTGAATACTGAAGTATCTGCTGACACCATGGTGCTTTGAATGCTCGGCAGGTGCAAAGTTTCCACCTGCAAACTAGACCAACTTACACATTTTAAGTCAGCTCTATATGTGGCTTTTTTCCTCGATTACCAAGTATTTTATTTGTGCTTCACCGTCAATAAAAGCACTGTGTAAATCTAGTGTTCTGTAGATAAAGTCGATTATTTTATTTTATCTTTGAACTGTGTATTTCTGCTTCTCACTCTCCCTCTTCACTGCCTTAATACAACATTTAAACAAGATTGCACAAGGCCCACTCTGAATCACAATCACTTCATTTCCCAGGTATAGGAAATAGATTGCAAATTGCCTCAGGGGCATAAGGTGCAGGTGTTGTGACAAACGTTCAATTTTATCAGAGTACTGACACATATGATGCAGGATATTCTCTAATAAGGCAGCAAGAACTACTGCACATGCCTGCAAGCAACAATGATTTGGGTCCTGACCCCGACATGTTGTAAAGCTCTACCTTAAATCGAAGATTCTTTCACAGGAAAACAGCTTAAAATAGCTCCAATTTCCTTCTCTTTGGAATTTTTCTTTCACGACACACAACTGAGATCAGGAAATGCAGAATGGATTAATGAACGCTCTCTTAACTCTGACCACACAAGCCAGAGTCATGAACGTTTAGATGTAGAATAAGGTAGTGTTTCACTATGAAATCCAGGGATGCGACCTTTAAAGCTGCTGCATCTGTAGCAGTCCAGCCACAGTTTCTTTCACCCAGCCTCCAGAAATACCCCATGCAAGTTAAGGCCTGCCCACTCTCCTCTACAAATATAAAAGATTCCATTTGCTGCTTGTTGTTTTCGCCCCTCAAAAATAAACATTTGTATTTCCGTCCGCAGACATGTCAGGGTGGATTTATGTGGTCCCTGTTTAGTGTCGGTGGCCTATTTAATGCAACGGTGCACAGCCTTTGCAAACCTGAAATCAAAGCACAGCTCTTTATGTCGCCGGCCATGTTCGCTGCCAATCAAACTGACAAGTATACCAAAATTCAGATTCTTGGATAGTGCGTCTTTGGCATATGCGATTTCGGATATTGATATGAATCATCTTTCCGATCCGCCAGAGCCTGAATTAGACCCACTGAAAAAAAAGAAGGTAAAAAAAAAAACGGAAAAAAAATGTTTTCTTGTTTAAATGGGACTCAGGCCTCACCTGTGTGGCAAAGGTAGCTCTGGTGGCTGTAGTGCCACTTGGTGGATACATTTGCAAGCAACTGCTCCTCCTGCTCTGTCTATTTTGGCACAGAATTATTGTGGTCCACATCAGAGCTGCAGTTGTATAAGCACTCAATATGTACACATCGCTTGAGTAATTATTGGCGTCCTTCTGAGACAAAAGCAAAGAGCTCTAGCTCAAGGACATGTACACAGACAGGCGAACAAACCCTTGGCTTTGTTGCAAAATTGTACTTAAGCATACCCAGATTTCATTTAGCCTTTTTTCTCAGAATCCAGGGCAGTAATCCCTCGGTCAAGTGTTTCGGTAGTTGGCATGTTCTTATTTCTTTCCCCTGCTATTCAGTCATCTCAGCTTTCTGCCTAAAAATCTTGCAGCTGTAATCTCTGATCTGTGTTTCAGGTTCCTGGAGTAAATCTTTTCAGGTAAAGGTGGGATTCGGAAGAAAGAACTGAAGGTCATCCTTCACCTTTAGTGGAGACTATCCCCCTCTATCTTACCTTGGCCCTGCACTACTTCGATTAGGCTAATCGAGGCTAGTTTAAATCTTTTCAGGAAATTGAATTAAACATTTTGATGGTGCTCTCCCCCCAAAGACATCTGGCAGCATGACTGAGCGGGGAATCCATTTCATCACATCTCTGCTTCTCTGCCTTAAGACCCTGAAGCCAGGACGGCATGGGGGAAATATTTCCTTGATGAGAGATGGAGATTTGTTAATGTGCCAAATCCATTGTGGATACGAAACGCACAGCGACTGGTTCAAGCTAATTCCAATCGGCTAAAGACCTGGGCTTTCATTTAGTCAGGCAACTCAGAATCCATCCACAACTCTTTAAACATCCCTGTTCCATTTTCTCTTCTGCAGAGTTATTTGTAGCTTTTACATATTTGATGCCATTTAGTGGAAGCTTACGGTTGGGAATAATTTAGAATGCTAACAGAGACTGATAGCCTCACAAGCATTGCAAAGACAACACTCAGAAATGACTCAGAACAGAGCAATTTTGCATTGCTCCAGGCTATGTCAAGGGTTGTGGAACCCTGGCATTAGCAAATGCAACGTATTAAGACTGCAAACGTGTGATGAAGGCTATTAATTGCAATTTATGAATGGAATGTGCACTAATCAGGACTGAGCTCCTATAGAACAGAGCAGCAATTTATTCTGAAATAGAGGTTCAGAAGGTTTGGTATGTTCAATAAAATGTAAATGTCATTTAAAGGACAAATACATATGTCTGCTTACTGAACAACAGAACATCATTCACATGACTTTTTCATTCAACAGATCATTTCAGCCGAAGTACGTCAAACACTGAAATACAGCACCTCCAGGTGACTCATAATTTTCACATGATAATGACACAAAGTTGCAGCCTGTAGTCGGATGACAACAAAAAGAAAGGCTCTTTTCGCACCACAGTGCCAGCGAGAGTGACTCCAAATTGGCCTTTTTGAAAATCACACAGCACTCTGGGTCCAAGTTATGATGCTGAGATTCTGGGTCCTTATTTTCACAAGATCACAAAATCAATCTAGGTTAGGAGTTGAATGTAGCACTTTAAAAAAAAATACAAGGTATTGATCATTCACCCGATAATTTGAAGCCACTGAATTTCCAGTGCTTTTTTGAGCTTTCTTTGAGCATTGTAACAAAGTATATTCGAAAAGGTTGATGCAATGAATGCAAGAATCATTCAACTCAAGGATACATTTTCAAAATAAAATCATTCTACACATGTACCCAATGTTTTTACAGGGTCTTTCAACCACAGATGGGCAAGACACACAAGAAAATGACAAAATCCTTACCATATCCTGACGAGTATGCGTTCATCTAGTGGTCTAGCTGGGAGCACCAGCTGAATGTCGGTGTTTACGCTTTAAAATGAAGTTACTAGGTATACGGATATTGGATTAAATTATGCCGCTCTCAACCCATCGAGCATTTGAAATTGCTGCCTTAGAGAAACTTTCATTTGTATGTACAAGAAATTCCCTGACCACCCTTGGAGCTCCGATTCTGAGGGGGTGTAGAAGCAGCAGCAATTGCATGACCAAAGCCTCAGTTCACCTGTTGTTGCTTCTCTGATCTGCTTCCATAATAAGCGCCGCTCGAGTGGGTGACTTGAGTGGGCGACTCACAGACATGTCCGTGTTGTGCCGGCTCGGCTGTTCTTCCCACTTAAATGCACTCAATTTTGACATAAGTAGAAGTGCGCCGTCGGAAAATTTAGATAGGTCTTTCAGTGAATCTGCTATGCAAACGGTTCAGGGCACACCACCACTGCCACGAACATAGTGCCTCTCTATCATCAAGGACAAGATGCAAGCGCAGTCAACATTTGCATGACCCTGAGCTGAAGATCAGAAATATTCACCAAAGATGTCGGGGCTATTATTCTGAGCAAATGGTGGATAAACAAATGATGTGGCATCATGGTTGAGGTGATTTTGTGTTTGTAATCTCTGCCTTCCACTCTGTAAACACCCACTCCCTCCTTTTCTCTCTTTGTTTGAAGACACAGACGCGAATCAAGCACAATTCAAAATCATTTTAAACATTAGGAAATAGGCTGTATTCCCTTTTTTAGCGCCTTGTGTCGAGGCTAAGCAAATCTTGCCATTCAAACCTCTACTTGAAGCCATTCCAAACACAGACTACGCCAAAGTCTTTGCTCAAAGTCGGACCACATTTCTTTCAGCAAAGTTGCTGCTGGTTTGCCAGGCAAAGAATTTCTGTGTGAATATCTCCGAGGGGCCATTATTCCGAGGCGAAACCCACCAAAACTGCCACACAATCTCACACCCAGGAAGTTTTTGGGGAGTAATTCAGTAAAAGGTGCGAAGTGAAAAGCTGTCAGGAGGAAGAGGGGATGCAGTCGGTTCATGGGAGAGAGATAAAAAGGGATGCCTTTAAAAGTTGCAATAATGTCCGTCGCTTTGGGCCATTCTCGGTTTGTCCCAGGAGTTGTAAACGGTCGCCGATGGAGTAGAGAGGCAGATATGGTGTCACAATTGACCTCCTGTCGAGGCTATTTCCTTGCCATGAGCTGACCCACAAACTAGGTTGGCAGTATCATTTCTCGATCAGCAAGGAGAAAATAATAAAGGCACATATTAAAGATTTTCTGGTGATAAATTTTACTGAAGATTCTGACTGCTGGAATGAATTAAACAAACTGACTGTAATGCAAATGTGCTACTGTACTGTATCTCCTCATTTCCTCTATCCCTTGCTGTCTCTTCACACACATCAAACACACACCGTTTCTCTCTCTCACGCACATTTCTGTTACTATTATTACACTGTCTATTACTTATTCAATTTATGTCATTGCTGTGGCTTTAATTAAATATGTGGCTTTAGTATTATTTTCTTCAAAGCATACTATTCCAGGCCTCAAATGCACAGAAATTACATGAGTGTCAGTAAAATTCTTCTTTTTGAACAAGAGCACCGTCCTTCAAAACCCTCTACTGTCATCTCAGTGTATCCTGACACTACAGCAGTGTGGCTATAGGCTTCAGTATTCTCTCATGGGTCCAGCGCCATGTCTAAAAAATGTGACCTCATTTTTACAGAAAAGTGTGTGCATGTGTGTGCGTCTGGAGAAGGGGTTTTAAAAAAGGCGACGTCCTCTTACTGTACACACACTGAAGCAAAGGACAAAACAAATTTGCAAATCTAATTGTTGAACTCATAGAGTTGGAGCTCCCTCTAGGGGTCGGGAGGGGACGCATACTGCACTGGACTCCATCCCAGTGAGTTCACAGGATGTCAGCTCTTTTGGAAATTAAATTCTGACCTAAGCAGCTTTCGGATTTTACAACCACATAAATATGGACTTTAAATGTTGAATTGATGTTTCAAATAAATGTCAAACTAATGCCCAGTCCCACAAATCAGCAAGAACTTACACAAATGAGTTGAACTAGTGTTACTTTTTTTGACCTGGATGACACCAATTAGCATCTCTGATAGTGGGAATCTCTTCCAAAAGCTTTCAAATTTAAAAAAAGGTAATCATATTTACCTGCAACCAAGATCAAATATGACACAGTGTTTGCAACATTACAGTTTAATAGTGCTAAACTAACATACAGTTCTACTTTGCTTCTAAAACTCTATAAACTACAGCATAAAAAAATGCAGAATTTGTATTTTTAACTGACTGCACTTGTCAGTAATATAATGTTGCTCTTTGAAAAAAAAACTGTAGCTGTGCTCATACATGGATCTGTGTGGGCGGAGGGATAACGAATTTCCAGGCTTTGTAAGTGCACAGGAAAAGAGCTTACTGGTAATTTTGAGTGGGTGGGAGGGAGGCTTACCGGTGGGCGAGAAAGTAACCAGGTTTTATTTTACAGAAGAGGCAGGGCAGGCGATGCAGAGTCTTGTATGGGTGAGTAGGATGGGTATAACGCTTACTGGTATTCCTGCGATTGTGTTTATTCATGTGTGAGTGTGAGATGGTGCACAGAGCCTATTTGCATTTCAAGAAGTGTTCGGGGGTGTTTTGCCTATTCGCAGTCCTCCGCTGGTGAAGGAGAAGTTCCCTCGGTGACTCCAAGTTGCTTCAGCCTGCTCATCACTCTTTGTCCCAGCTGGTTGAACTCAGAGCTGTAGGTCACCTCCATCTGAAGCTTCCTCTGGTGCCTGTGACGGAGGAGTTACAATAGGTTCAAACGACTGATCATACTTCAATCTTCATAAGGCATCCAAACCGCATTCAATTTAAGCTCTAATGAGCAATATTGTTGATTTTTAGTATTGATTTAAATACAACATTAAAATCATCGCAATCATTTTCGGCATTTCAGTTTTCAGATTGATCGTAACCAAATCCTGTATCAGTTTGTCAAAAAAAAATGAAATGTCACAACAAAAAAATCTAACAAATTCCTTAAAAAACGTATGATGAAAACACATTAAAATGCAGAAGTAAATTGTCAAAAATTAAAGCGATCTCGAGGTCTGATAAAAGGGTTTAAAATCTAGCCAGACCAACCAATGCCAATATTAAGGTATTAAAGATTCTGGTATTGATATCACGATCAGTCAAATGTGGTAATCAGAGATATGACAAAGATATGTTTAAGATTACAAACAAAACTCCTCACATCAAACAATGCTATGTGTTGAAACTTGTATCTTGAAGTAAAAAAACTATGTAGTGCAGTGATCCTTGTCCTTGAGTACCCTGAAAGGCGCTATATAAATTAAATGTATTATTATTATCCTACACTCTCACTGAAGTTACACAGTGCAGAAACAAGTGATCTGGGCATTGTTGTGGTATTTACCAGTTTAATTACATTAGAATAACAGCAACGTTTAAAGGCATGATGACAGTATGATGCGCATGATGACTTTATTCGACAAAAATGCATCTTAGCTTACATAAAAGTTCAGTGAACTTCTGTCTCTTTGCTGTAATTATGCAAGGCTGAGACCTCGACCATGAAACATTCTTGATAAATGTTCAAAGATAATGATATAAACAAGCGAGACTTTCTTTTTATGTTGCAGTGTGCTCCAGCTCTGCAGGAAGCCTTTGTTGGGAAGCACTCCAGGTACACAATTTGCACATTCATTAACTTCATGTTTGGTTTACTCTGAGGACTTCCCCTCTTAAAACTCAAGTACAACATGTTTATAGCTCTGCCTAAGAACAGCATCTGTCATATGTGTGTGTATACGCGAGCATTCATCCTATTTATTACGTGGGAAGTGCTACACATCATGCCAGTAGACTCACCTGGCTGTTGTTTCTCTGGTGACGTTGCTATTGGAGACCAGAGATTCCCCAGCTAAGAACTGTGCTCTTATCATCTCTGGTGTTAGCTGGACTCCTGAGTCTTCACACCTGCGCACACACAGACACACACACACAAGTCTGAGCATGAAAGCAACGGTCTTACTTGAAACCTGACAGAAAAGGCTTCCAACAAGATAATCAATAGATGTCAGTGCTGGATGTGTGCTTACGGTGTGTCCATTGGTGGTGGCGAATCATGAGGAGGGCCAGTGAGATGTGGAGGAGCAGTCAGTGGAAGGATATCTGTGTTGTAATCCACAGACCTACAGAGGACACACACACACTGCTTTTTCCCCTGAGGAGCCAGACCACACATTACCAAATCAAGATAATGGTCAGATATCTACTTTGTCTGACTTAGATGAAAAGACTGCTTGGGGTTGTTTGGTATCTCAGTTTGAACAGGAATGATAAAAGCACTCCCGAGTCAAGGTTGATATAACTTGGGGGCAAAACGAATTAAAACACTGACAAGCCACAGGTTTGCTTTTGACGGCACCCCTGTTCTAGCCCCTGGGCTGAAAAGAAAGATCACATCGGTGGCTGTATGGGAACAAGGTCAGCTACGCATACAGTGTGTAACAAACATGGAGAATCAGTAACATTGTGCAAATGAATGTGTCACAACCTGGGCAAGGTTGCACCAGCTAATGCTAAATCCATATATCCACTAAGTTTTGTGTAACATCCTTGCTAAGCTCTTAGCAACAATATATTGAATATTACAGCCAGCCCAGTCTCAGCATGGCTCTGTTTAAAGCGGTTATACATAATAATTTCAGTTGAGAACTTTCAGAAATTTACTTTTATCCACTGAATGTGAAAAGATAGCAGTTTGGACATGGTGATGTCTGTATTGTGCTGCAGAGATATCCACTGAAGTTAGCATGCTAACCAGCTAGCCCCGAGCTTTACCGCTCCAAAGCCAGCTACAGTTAGCAGCAGTAAAAGCAATTACTCTGTACATACATGTAGAAATGTGTGTTTAAGAATTTGGAGCTGCTTACAGTTGTAGGAGATGAGGGAGAAATATTAAGCTAACCTAACTTGTTAGCTTACCAAGAAGTTGGTAATTTGAGGTATACAGTGTCATGTTTGTATAATGCTATTAAAACATTTTAAAATATGTAGAAACAAATGAGTAGGTAAGACATGTGAACTTTGTTTCTCTTTTTCTTCTCAATCTAAATGTGTCGCATATAAGCAAGCAAGCGTTTTATAAGTTAGCTATCTTAGCATCTAGCAGTTACTGGGTGCAAGATTTTTTTTTAACCACTTTGGGTTAGAAACACAACTTTGACATATTATAGCTTTTCAATGCATGACATGGCAAACTTAGGAATTCAAGCTCTTTTAGCTCAGATTTCGGTCTCAAACATCTCCAGAAGAAATAATTGGATTTAAGCTGTTTACTGTTTCCGTCAGCCAATTCTGGCTTAGCAGGTAGGTCTCAGTATAGCTGGCTGCCTGTTTTTTTTATGTCTGTTGCTCTGTCGCTTTTGCTTTTTGTTTTTCCTTATTTCTTTATAAAGCACTTTTTGAATTCTGTTCTTGAAAGGTACTTTATAAATTAACATATTTTTATTATTCGTGTTATTATCATTAATGTACACTGGGTTTTAGGAGGCATTTTCCCTGAAAACAGCTGCCTGCTGCAGCCAAAAGCTGAAACTCCCTATAAATCTCAATAAAGCCAGAAAGAGCTGCAGATGCTATGGATAATTCAGCTCCCACCGGCTCCACAGAAATGTACATTTTCTATGCTATAAAAAATTACAGTACAACGTGCTGTAATCAATAACTCAATACTAAATTAAAAACAAAAAATCTAATTAAACTCATGTATAAAGGGTTTCAGACTCTATAGAGTCGCAGAGAGTTTCTGTTCTAAAGTTTGCTGGTTGCAGGATTCAGGCATCGTGCATGGGGAAGCCCCTACATACACATATATACACATTCTGCTGCTGTCAATTTAGTGTTATTCTTATCTTCAATTACGGCCAACTGACAGAAATCATTTTGGTTGTGTTTGAAAAATTGCCAGAAACACTGAATGTAACCAGAGGGGCAGTGATCGGAAATTAATAATACTGAGCAGGGAGGCGAAAATCATTTCTCGCATGAAAAAAAAGAGCACATATCTAGAGATATCCTGCAGATCAATGCTGACAGGCAGAAAGAGAATACTTTGGCTTGCAAGGCGGCTGATTATGTAACACACGGAAGGTGAGGAGAAATGGGAAGTAGACAGAAAGGTGAGGAGAGAGAGCCGCGGCAGGGTAAGACTCAACCCACGCAACCGCGAACACATCATGCGAACAGTGGTTGCCCAGATGACTTAGTCATCTTGTCAGATAGGGACTTAAAACTGTTTCAGATCTCTTGGGGAACATCGCTTCATTAGCTCTGCAACCTTACATGTCTATTACGCAAGGCAGATTATAATGTACATGAGATCATTTTCTTAAAAGGGTCAGAAAGTGAGTTTTTTGCATGTAGGAGTGGGATTTGTTGTGACGGGGCGCATAGAGACAAGGTGTATCACACGGAAAAGCCCCATGCATATCATAATTTAATGACTGTCCATTTAGGCTAAAGACTGAATAAATCATAATTTCACAGCGCAAGTGAACAGTGTTCAGAGCTCTTTGCCTCCGTATGACCTAGATTCAGCACACACCGACAGTATCTCACATGAGGTGTACTACAGTACTAAAGGAAAAGAGGATTTTATAAGAATATGTTTCTGTACTTATTTTGTATAATACTAAAAACAAAGGATCTTAAAGTACATGAAACGAAGACAAGTCACTGCAGGAATATCAAAGCAAATCCATCCAATCCAAAACTACTAAAATGTGGCTATTTGCATTGCAATCAGGTGAAAATGTGCTGTTTTGTGTGAGAATTTAAAACTTGAGGGACAAAAACCAACCTCTGCATTCAAAATTGACTATTTTGAATGCAGGGACTATTTTTACCAAAGTAGAAGTGATGAATATAGAAAGAACACAGCTACTGTACAGCACTCACGTCTTTATCGAATCTTAAACGAATATAAATAAAAGTAGTTTAGTGCATAAAATCTAAATCAAATCAGAATCATTAGTTGGGGTGTTGTAAACGTACAACCAAACAGACAATTTAATTGTCTACAACCTGGCAAGTACTTCAAGATATGTGGACAGGGTTCAGACATATATTTTTTAAAAGGCCATCATGTTTCTGTGATACTGTGTGTGAGATGATGAATGGAATGTAACAGCTATTAAACACTCACGCTGTGTCTTGGCAATTTGAGAGGCCGTGTGAAGAGGATATGGCCAGTTGTTAAACTAATAACATGAGCTTGTGTCTTATGAACCTTTCTCATTAAACCAACCTGTACAGGATCTCATTACATCTACAGATAACAGAGTTGAATCATTGATTGATTGGATGAGTTTGGGGGAAATGACTCATCGGTCAAATAGTTGATTTGACCAATGAGACACACTCACCACTTGCCATTCTAATTATATTGGAGTGGCTGGAAAAGCTCTGATGACATGACATGACATGACATTGCATCTGGCCACAGCAGTGTCATGGGTTCACATTTTGCCATGGGCTGGAAAGATATGGACAGCGGAAGTAAACAAAAGCCACTTTGTGAACAAGTCATGTAAACATTTACTTGTGCTTTTACAATATGGAGCATGGGAACCTCTTTTAATTCCCAGGTGGCTGCTGTCAATATGAGGGCATTCTGATAGTCTTCTTCAATGAATCAGAGGACAAATCCTGTTAGAGCAGGCACAACTTTATACTCAGTGATGAAATTATTTTCTGGCCTACCTGCGCATGGCACAGTCGCTGCTGAGGACAGGCTGGTTGGACAGACGGTAGGAGGTAATACAATCGAAATTCTTCTGTGTCATTAGCCCTGTGATCGCTTCCTGTGGTTGGCCAAGAATAAAAAAATCAGTCCAATCAGATGTAAAACAGGAAGGGGTCACTCATGTTTTAATAAGGCCTGCTGTAATTACTAAAACTCATTCTGGCAACTAAACAAATCTCAAATGATAAATATGATACTGTTACTTGGTTGAAGTGTTTGTAGGATAAGGCTAAAAGCATTCCAAAGAAAATCACAAACTGCAATTTACCTTGCGGTCCAGAAACTTCTTCTGACTGTGCGTCTTTAAGCCACACACATTGCCCTTAGGGATTGTATACCTGCATAAGGAGAGCATTTTCTTTTTTGAGTGTCTGGGTTTGTTTAGAGAACAATCAGGGGCCTCATTTAAGAAGAACCTTCTTAACTACTTATCCTAGGATGGTTCTGTAAATACCTATCCTCAGAAAGGAAGTTTTTCTCATTAATTCAGTGAGGAAACATGTTTCTGTACTACCAAAACTCATAAATGTCATCCTAAACTAAGTTCAAATTGGATTCAAATTGAGGGAGTTTCTGTAATAAGGCCCCTGGTGTGTAGCTGGGTAAGTATTACCACAACATGTATTTACTAACGTGCTGTTGTTACCTGGGCAGAGGGCTGAGGTGGAACTCCAGGTCGCTCTCCATGTATTTAGGTGTCGGTTTGTAAGATTGCAAGCCTGGAGCTGGGTTCTATAGCATATGATGGGACAAAAACAGGAACCAAAGTCACTTAAAGATACCGTCACACCAATATGCATCATGTATGTGCAGAAAAAAACAGCCTTACAAAAATTCTCAGGGGGTGTGCAGGAAAAGCCTGTTCATTTTCAAGTTGCTCCTGCTCCTCCCACGCTTTGGGCTCCCCTCCTGTGGAAGATTTGGCTCCGACATCTCTGACCTCAATGGACACCAGCGCCTCCTATAAAAAAATGAAAAAACAAGTGATTGATGATTTATATTATGGATTAATAATTGGCTCCAATATTAGCTAAATCGGCACTGCATAGTTACCGGAGCTCCGGTGCGAAGTGGTCTCGCCAAAGTAGCGGGCATACAAGAGCTAAAGGCATCCCAGGCTGACACAGGCTGGTAGCCCATAAGTTTATAATGCTGAGGAACCTGCAGTGACAAAACAATACCAAAAAATAATATGGTTCTAAAAGAGAAATGGCTTATAGACTGACTTATTGAGAGATGAGGCACCCACAGAGCTGTCAGATTACAAGTTTGTTTTAGGGCATGGAGTGTAGTAAATAACTTGAACAAAGTTTGAAGTATATCTGATTTGTAAAGCCACAGGGCTTCTCTTCTCTTGGAGATAAAACATTATTGCATTCATATCACGCAGACATTCATTTACAAATTCACAGATACAAAGAGTGAAATGTGTAATCAAATAAGCAGACTATCATACACAGAATTTACTGATTATACTGTATTCTTCTTACATTGTCACATTTTCTTGGATCACTGCTGGGCAGTTGCGGAGGATGTGCTTTTAAAATCAAAAACTAAATGTCGATGAGTAAAAAGCTCTAAATATCTCTCTCTGAAATGTGTCAACAAGTGCAGCCCTTTTCACCACTGCTGCTAGGTACACATCTGTTGATTTATAGTCGTGGTGATCAGGTGATGCAGTAAATACCTACCTGAAGCTTGAAGAAAGGAATATGTGTTGTCACAGTCACATTAATGGGATCCACGGGCATCATTGCCAAATTACCAGGAGCCTGGAAATATCAAGGAGACAAATGGCATTGTTTGCTGAGTTGCTTCTTCTCTGCGGGGCTTCAGGAAAATGGAAGATTAAATCAAAGTGTTTGAAACTGGGCCTCTACTTTGACTCCTTTCAAGGGACATTATAAATGAAGCACTCGCTTAGTTAGGAAGTGGTTGAACTATATTGTTAAAAGCCTCCTGATTGCATCAAACATGACTAACAACTTGTAATATGCAATAAGTTATGAAATGATCTCACCAGTGGGTCATCTCCATCTGAGAAAACAGGGAAAGCAAATGGAAAGACTCGCTCTGGCATGATCTTCAGATCACATGTCCTCTCCTCTTCGACTGAAAGAAAAAGGCACAGTTCACACATGAATAAAGATATCTTGATTTGTAAGTTGTTGGTTGTTGGGTGAGTAAGAAATGTATGACTTAATGCACCATATATAGCCATTCCCCTGTGGCGGGAATGTATGTTCTAAGAACCTCATAATAACCCAGAGGGGATTTCATTGCAACATTTCCCCTCTAGGAATGAATTCAATTAAGCATGCTTTACTGACACGGCATAATGAGATTACTTCTGAATGAGGAGATCAGTGGATAATCAAAACCTTTCTCTGACGAGGGCAGGTTCCTCATACTGTCTGACAGCTTCTTCAAACAGGTCAGTCTGCGGTTCATGCGACATCGGATCACCATCTGGAGGGCAAGAGGAGTACAGGGTGTTACTGGACGTTCACAGCCACCTCTTCTATTCCCAAGAAAGGTGTCAGTGAGAGATGTCACACTTTTCATTTGAAGAACTGTTCAGCACAACTACTCTACTCATATATTTAAAAAGGTCCAGTGTGTAAGTGTGTCATAATAATTTTTTCACTGGAATATCACCATATAATCACCTGAAAATAAGAATTGTGTTTTTGTGACATCAGAACAAGCCTTTTATACTGACAGAGAGAGCAGGCCCTCTTTCATGGAGGCTGCCATGTTTCTACAGCAACCAGGAATGGAAAAACCAAACACTGGGCCTTTTAGTTTTTAGCGGCCACTGTATGTTTATCTTTGTACATTTGGAAGTGGAGGATCAGGCAAAGGGGATTCAGTTGTTTGGATTTTCATCAGCAGTACAAAGTAGGCTAAAAAACAAACCTCATGTTCCAGTGCAGTAACAGCAGGTGAGCTGCGTGTGGAGGAAGCTTATAATAATAATGCAGTCGATCAAAATAAAAAGCGATATTGACCAGTAGTTCATCGACTTCGGATGGCGCTGTTATCTTAGGCGTATTCAAAAATACAATGTATAAAATGTACAATCGACTGCCAAAGATACTTAATCTTCATCATTTTTGTGTACACTGACTGAAGTAGAGGCAGAAAAGTCAAGGACCAGTGAAAATAGGCTGGAGGCGGAGCAAGTGCGCAGAATTTCAAAAAGACTGAACCATTCTCAGAAAATATGTCTGAGAATGGATATCACAGCAAACATCGCTCTCTTGGCTTGATTGACTTGTTTTGTAATTGCTGTATGAAAACAGCCATTAGAATGACATGTAGAGTCAGTCAGACTTTTTCCAACTCTTCCGTGAGAAAAAGTTACCTTCACTTAACTTGCCTCGAGGAAGACACAAGTATGCTTCTCCTGTGGCTTTAAGAGAACATGTCAGTTTGCTCAGCTTTCATGGGAAAGCACTGTACCCAAGAAAATCTACTGTAAAGAATATTATACATTTAGTGCGAGGAGTTCACAGATGGCTGCACTAAAGGGACAGGGCCGCAGGGACACCGGTCCTCTCCTGAGGGGAAGATGAAAGTGTGATGTATATATGTATTTGTGCTAGGAAGATGCTCATGCATGTGTGCATTAGCACATGTAGCTCAGTGACTTTACAGTACTTTGATGATGGGTGTACCTTGCGTGCTGCCTGCTGGAACAGTGTGAGGGCTCTTTGTCTCAGCTCCCACTGGAAACTGGAGTAAGACTGGAAGGATGGGGCTCCCTCGTGGGCCTAGAAGAGGTTAGAGAGACATTTATAGCTGACTTTCATATGCTCGTTTGGCTTCGTTACATTGAGTGAATATGAAAAGGGCCATAAAGCGAAATTTTCACGAGGGCTCAGCTAGTATTTAAAATGGAAAAAGATAGAAGGACAGTCAAAGTTAGATTGAACTGAATTGTAAGAGGGGGCTGAATGCGAAAGGATTCATTTAATGTAAGACCACTGAGGGACAGTTTGTCAAGTTGAATCCTTCATCTCCAAAGAAGAATAAAAGAAAATGTATCATCTAGATGTGTTAAGACTCAGGAGACACATAATCATACATTTACCAAGACTAAATATGGATCTATTCACCAAACTGAACATTGTGCATGCTGTATTTTCGCAACCGAGGTATGTAAGTGTCCGATTTCGATGTGGAGAGACATTAAGTGTGACACATAAGGAAAGAAGGGGTGATTTAGTTACCCCCAAGAGCAAATCTTTTCAATTTAAGATGCTTAAGTCATCACTCCCAAAGGTTTTGCCAAAATGAAACCTAAGCTTACAATTACCACATAAAACTATCCAAAATGTATCATGTCCAGCAATAGACAAGTCAACCAAGGTCTATAACAACAGCTATTTGAAACAGAAGATGGAAAAAAATACAGAAGTTGTGAGAAAATGTGAAAGATCTGAGTCATGCTAGTGAATGACTGAACACACCACAGCGGAGGTTTACCTGTCCTGCTTCACAAAGCACTCGTCTGGAGGACAGTTTAGCTTCTCCAGCTGCAAAGTCTTCCTCGGGCCTCACATCTCCCCTTTTTACCTACAACAGAAGAAGTAGTAGCACAGCACATGTAAACAACATGTGAAGTAAAAATAAGATTATTTGTAGAACAGACAAACACTGAAATTAAAAGAATTAAAAGAAGGCTAACAGTCTGCAGCTATGCTAGCAGCTCTGTGAGGCTGTACTCAGACACGGGGGGGCTTCCAGCTAACATGCTAACATCAGCATGCTAACAAGTGAATGTTTACTGTGTTTGCCATAATATTTTGCCGTGTTAGCATCAATCACTCGCCAATAAACGCTCATAAGTCTATTCTATGTGAAACTCTTGCTGCATGTAACTTCTGTGTTATAAAGCACTTTGACCTTGAAGTTAACTATAATCATTATTAAGAAGTAGCTTACTATCAGGTGAGGGGCAATAACTGCCACTACAGCCTGATTGTCCTGCTGCTTTTTTTAATTATATAAAAGTTATGAATTTACACTTCTTGCACATGCACAGCATTTTACAGTGTGTCACCTTGTCAGAATTGGCAAAGAATCTGCTGAATAAATGTTACAGGCCTGAAAGCAGATTGGTATATGGCACAAAAGCAAAAAGTGGATGCTGATGTTTCTATTTTTGCTGAACCCCTTAAAGTTCTGGCAATGACACGCGGTGCAAAAAACTCCTCCTCTTATCCTCTACAGGAGGTCAACTTGAAATCCTTTGGTTAAAGAGGCAGGAAGAATTAAGCTGATGGAGGACTACATGTCTTAATTTTGTAAAAAAAACAACAACAAAAAAAAACAGCACAATTGACTACAAATGCTGTGAATGAACGTCTTATTAGTTTATAGGTGTGGTCTATCAAGGTAACACAACTTCATGGCTTTCACAAAAAAAATTCTATTAATAACAACAATTCCAATGCCCCAGCAGCTCTTTCATCTTCCAGGGAAGGACAGATTATCGGTGGAGTTATTCAAGTTCTGGCCTGCAGTAAAGTTTCCAAAGAGGACCTATAGAATACGATAGTTGCTCTTCCCATTGTAAAAACAACAGAGTTCCCATAAATACCAAAATGCGGAGATACGAGGCTGTAAACGAACAGCGTTATGGAGGAGGAAGCGTGTGTGAATTATAAGCAGTGCAGGTGGAGAGGGGACGGGGGAGGAAGCTCTGTTAAGTGTCGGTGAGAGTTCTGTCAACTACTCAGATAACTTTTTGTGAGGAACCGCTCTCACATACACACACAGACTCATATTTCAAAACTGACGCTACCTTGGCTGAGTTTGCACATTTCCTCTGTGACTCAATAAAATGGATCATAAAGGCAGTGTGTTTTTTATTTACATTTTTCTAAAGGATGAAAATCACAGTGTGGATCTAATAAAGCTACCACCGAATCAGGGCAGGACATTTGTATGCACATCTTGTCTGGCATCAGTGATTATCTACCAACACATTCAGCAAATGTCGTGTTGAATGAAATGGGAAAACAAATTGTACATGAAAATATCCTCCATAACAAGGCGAGAAAAGTCTGTTGTACTATAAACCATAATTATGGCAGTCTGGATTTGACCAGCACACAGTGTAGAAGGTAATACTTTCCAACCATTACCCAGCTCTAGTCCTTTGTTTACGGGTTTTTGATCCCTCTAACTCAATCTATTAATAGAAGCAG
Source organism: Diplodus sargus (assembly GCA_903131615.1). Taxonomy (NCBI): domain Eukaryota; kingdom Metazoa; phylum Chordata; class Actinopteri; order Spariformes; family Sparidae; genus Diplodus; species Diplodus sargus. Next base: position 2,851,033 of record CAEMYA010000158.1, on the reverse strand, counting down.
ACTCTAAAAAACAGTAAACCTTAAGGTAAATCAGAAGTTCTGATTTGGTTCATTCACCCACATGGTCAACATTAGGAGTTACAGTGGCTTTAACTCACAGATCACGGAGGCAATTATGGTACTTTAGACGCTTTACAGCCAGATTGGCGGCAATTTGCATAAATAAATGACACTGAGTCACAACAGAGTCAAACATGATCCGAATATTTTTAGGTTCAGTGGATACCATTATCTGGGATGTGATGTCATATCAAAGGAACATACATAAATCCGCTTAGGAATCATAGAAAAAGACGCTCCTTTTAACTCAACAGTTCTTGCCTGAGGATCATCATGTTTTTCCATTTTCTTCAGCATCAGAGGAATGCACTGATAACTGTTTCAACATTCACCGCAACAGGAGCTGACAATAGCTAATTTGGCATTTTAATAGTGCCAATTTGACATTTAACCAATCATAGCCTATAAAAGGTTCGACTTAGAGCATGATCAATGTAAGACAAAGAATAATAAGAGGTGGGGGCCCACATCGGACTAAAACACATTGCTGTAAGTATATCAATGGGCAGCTTCCCTTTTTTCACACCGACTGATAAATCTTACCAAGTATTCGTGGAGTGCAATCTCTCTCTCCTCCACTACCTGCCTCCTGGTTTGCTCTGACACGGGGTCCTTTCCAAGATGAACTTTCCTGTATGAAATGTACATGTGATTTTTCATTGAAAGGGACAGTATGTAGTTTTGGAGAAGAAGTTCATTCTAAATTACCATCTGATGCGGTTGGCTTGCTCCTCCTTCATGTTTTGTTGCACCTTTTGCATGAATAGGGCTTCCTTCATCTGCCTGTTCTGTAGACCAACCATACTGCCACAGGAAATGGCTGAAGTGGGGGGCAGACCAGGAAAGAATAGACAGTAGACATACTTTGTCATTAAAGTTGGAGAGGATACTGTCCAGAGGGAGAACGTAATACAACAGTTTTTTAGATTTTTTAGCTTATAGCAACAGGTTTGATGAGGTGACATGTATATCGAAAAAATTCCATAAAGGGTGAAAGAGTTCAATCATCCACCTGTACAGTATCTACCTTCTCTCAGGTCTTTAGAGCTGAGTTTATTGGTGTCTTTGATCAGCATCTTTGCCACCCCTGCAGGGGTACAGATGTCTACCAGAGGCTTCAGTCCAGTCTGAACACCAGCCTGGTCTCTCAGCGTCTAGAGGACAAACAAGAAATTGATCTGCGTTCCAAGAGAAAAAGGAGCTGTGACAAATGGGGAACCGAAACAAAAAATGTTCCCCAATGAAAGAGTTTTCAGATTGCAGGAGGAGAAAAAAGCCCCTTATGGTCAAAAAAGCTGCTAAAAGGAAAATTAGATTCTTTCTTCTCTTGTCTCGTTAATCAAAAATGAAAACCTGAATTAATTGAGGAAACAGACCAATAAGCACATCTTACATTGTACTTATATAAAGACCCTCGCATTTTTCATGAAGGTGCAAGACAGATTCTCATTATTATTTCAAGCATAAGCATGAATTAATTAACCCCTTCATACAGCAACCACCAACTACTATTTTCCTGCATTTCACTTCACATTACATCAATACCTTTGATTTGTCAGCCTCCTTGGTAGACCTGGGTTTGGATTTACGTCGAGCAGGCGCTTGGGTTGCAGGTGAGGGTCTTTCGTGTTCTGCAGGCACTGCATCTCCCAGCTCACTATCATGCAGGAAAATAAGTTGATAAACTGAAACCCTGACGGAGTAAAATGTGTTTGATTTATGACAGAATTGTACAATAGCAAGGCCCGAAATAGATTGACATTTCTTCAACTAATTTGAGGTTGCAAAGTCAGTGCAAGTAAAACAAACAAAAAAAGCATTGCTAGCCATGGCCCATAGAGCTGACTTGACAATTCTCCGACAGTCAACAAAAGATTATCAAAGATGTTAAAATCTCACTGAGGAACGAGCGAGCGTCAGACGTTGGTTCAAGCTGTAAAAACATTGGCTTGAGCACACATTTCTTAATCTTTTACTTCACATTACTGCACATATCTCATCTTTTATTTGGTTCCACTGAGGGGAACAACAAACAGAGGGAGAATGTTTTATATGCTAAACATCCATCCAGAGGCATATCCATCTTGATATCACTGCACCAGCTACCAAGCTATTTTCATGAATTATTAACTTTCGGCCGAGATAACACCAAGACAGTGCAGTGGATGGAGCTGCTGCTGTGTGATGGATAGCACCCTCTTTCTCATGGGAACAGAATTAAGCATTAGGTTTCATACCGGCTGAAAAAAACAAACAAAAAAAACAAAAACAAATGGGGAACCTGAGATTAGACCACAAGGCCATTTTCTCCTCATCCAGTTTGGTGCATTTTTCCCCCTCGAATGAACCACCTAGTTGGGCTAGTGTGCACTGGTTCTACTATAGCTGAACATTTTTACTGAATGTCAATAGAACTCTGAGAACTGGTATCAACGTGTGAACTGAGGAAAGCACTAGCTACATTTGAGATGGTGCTGTAAGATAAGATGGCATAGGAGTGAGACAACATGGTGTGTTGCAGCACAGGGAAAACACTTACACCTTAAATGGAGATATATGGTATCTGTGCACATTATTGCCACAGGTATTGAATTTTCAGTGTTCAACAATCACAAACTCCAATTACCCGCAGGCAAGGTGAGGGGCTGAGCTCCCAGTGATGGTACAGAGGTAGGGTTTAGTATTGAACTGTGCGATGACCAACTGGATGGTGACCTGAGAAGTCTCATACTGGAAAGGACTAAAGGTCACATTGATCCTGACTTCACCATTGGCTGGTATCACACCTAGAAGAGAAAAGGAGGAAAACAATATGAATAGATGGTGTTTGTGTTTGGCTTGCATAACGCAGTAATTCCCAAGCAGGGGCAACATACGTTGTGTCTGCAGTAAGACATCGACTTACACACAATACATAATCCCACGTCAGTTGTAACACCGAAACACCACTTGTGGCTAACGAGAGTGTGGCTGAAAGCTAAAAGTACTAAAAAAAACATATAAACAGTTGTAATAGATCTGTAAAAGAAATTAATAAAGGGTCAAATGTGTTAGCTTGCAGTACTGGATATATAGATATAAAGCTGAAAATAAAAATCAATGTTGAAATACTTCGCTAAAGGTTATCAATAAAGAGATGAACTAATTAGTAATATGCAGTTGAAATAACAAGTTGAATGTAATGGATAAATGGTCAGAATAGCTAGCTAAAAGTACTGCCTATACGACTAAACTTATAAGCCAAAATAATTAATATAACAGTTGAAATAGTTGGCTTAGAGTTACATAAAGGGGTAAAATAATACGCTAAAAGGTAAATAATTCAAACAGTTATCTAAAGTTAAGGACAAAAGGTCAAATTAGTGCGCTAGTATTGGATATACTGCTCAAATTGTAAGTCAAAAGTTATTAAAATGTATCTTGAAATGGTTAGCTAAAGGTTATAGATAAAGGGGTAAGACAATTAGCAAATGTAATGAATAAACATTTCAAATAGATGGCTGACTGTAAAGGATAAATGGTCAAAATAGGTATGAAAGTACTGGATATACTGAAAAAAATTGTAAGCGAAAAAGTAATTAACAGAAATCTTGAAATAGTTAGCTAAAAGTAATGATTGAATTGCTAAACTAATTAGCTAGAAATTATGTATAAACACTCGAAAAGTTAGCTTAAACTAAAGGATAAATGGTCAATAACGTTAGTCCAAAGTACTGTAATGGAGAAAATGGAAAATCATCCATCTCCTGCTCCTTCAGGGCTTGTAGTAGAAGTACAAATTTGATTAAAAACCACTTAAAATGACCGATGGGCAGAGAAAGTGTTATAATTCTGTCCCCAAAAATAATATGATTACGAAATACCACTGTTGACAGCTGTGTGACTGAACGCTTTTACACTGTAAGCTGTAGTCCTCGTAACGTAGCCATGATTTATTGTGCATGGAGAGACGTAAAAATAAAGCACAAAAAGCAGTTCCAAAATAAGAAACTCATTTATATCTCTTATTCTCATTTCAGGTTTGTACAGAACTAAAGCTGCAGCTGTAATTCAAATCCCAAGTGCTGGTTCCGCCATGTGTTATGATGCTTCCCAGACCATGAATACTGCTTAGTGTCAGCGTCTGGAAACTGGAGGCATCTGTCAAGTTCTGGTGTGACTTGTTTAATACACAAAACATACCAGTCCATGCTTTTGAGCATATGCAGCTCTCCCGGGGGTCATGTTTTTAAATCTGGCAGCCTAAATGAGAACTATTAATAGAAAATCTATTTTAGTTGAAAAGGCTAATTCTGAATTGTGGCATTCTTAATTTGTCACCATTTTTGTTGTTAAATGAAATTATTTTGCTGGTTCACACCTGTGAGGGGCTGGATGGAGAAGGCCTCGTGGGGCTGAACAACAAACACCTGAAACTCGAAGTCGATGGGGCAGCTGCATCTTAGAGGAATAACACGGTGGACACTGGAGACAGGAGGGGGAAAAAACAGGATGAAATGATTTTTTTATGATTTGACACCAGCGGGTGAAAGGAAGCATGCTTGGTTGTATGGAAGAATACAAAGAGACAGGCGAGCCCCGAGGCAGACGGGAGGTCAGCGAACAGTCCGCTGAAGACCCCAACACACACATGCAGCGCGCTACGCGCACACACCTTTGCCCAAGTGGTACGGCTGGTAGGTCAATGTGAGGAGGGATCTGCAGGTCATCGATGACAGGGTAAGCATGAACTGGAATTAACAGGTTCTCTTCCCCCTTAGACGAAAGAGTGGAGTAGGGTTGAATAAACAAGGAGAGAAAGTATAGAGCAGAGGAAAGAAAATAACAGAGATACAAGAGGTTACATCCAACAGCTTTTCACTAAATGCCTATGTTTTAAAGACGTAGGTGTTAAGCAAACGGTATTAGTACGCTGCAGGGGACCCCCATCCTCACCTTGCAGTGAACCCGAATGCAGTCATAGAAGTATCGCCACTCGTCAGGACAGAATCTGACCTTCAGCGCGTAGGCGAGGCCCGGGATGAGTCGATACTTCAGAGAAAAACAGATTGCACAAGGTTGAGTCTTCAGAAACAAAACTGATTCCACTAACAGATAAGAGGACTCACAATATTTTATTCAGGTCAGCAGTTTGTAATGAGAATTTTCTTTTTTTTTTAAAGTACCTTTTTGGTGTAAGATGTTTGGAAGTGCTTGGTTTGGGTGGGGATGATATGAATATTCATGACTTCAGATGAGACGTTGATTAGTTTCTGAGGGAGAGGAAGAGGAGAGAAAAGATTAATTCATTTCAATCCAATCATGTGCACTTGAGAAAACTATTTCCATATTCTTGACGCTTGCATCCCAGCCTACAGTGCTTCATCACCCAAACAGGGTGGAAAATTAGTGCCCATTCAATTAAATCAAGTTATGGAAATTATGATGGGAAAGGATATTTAATACTTGACTGAAATGGTTCATCAGCTTTTGGTGGGTGTCTGTCTGGCCTTTACTACACCAGGAAATTCCTTAAACAAGGCGTCAAGAGATTGTGTATTCGTGTGCAACACTGGATTAGAAATATGACGGGCGACCCTTTACTACTTCACCTGATAATGAGTGCAATAGCTGCTTTTTCTAGCACAAAACCCAACCGGGGGCCAAAGCCCACTCCCTGTTTAGCTCTGGGATGCTGCATTCAGCTACGGTTATAAATATACCTGACCATCAAGAGACCAAAGACCATCTTTGGAATATAAATACATGACACTTAGGTTTATGGCAGGCTTGTCAGACACCTTGAAAATGTTTCCTTATGGATACTTTGAATCTTCAATAGCTTTAAAAAGCTGCAGCAGGCACAAAGTACGCACTCAACCAGTAGCTTTACAGACAACTTAACCTCTTCCTGAACCAGGCCATTGTCCCGATGATTCACATAAATTTCTGCCATAATAGCCCCGATCAGTGCTGTAACTGTCTAATGACCATAATAAAACAGACTGGTACATGCTGGCCTGTCATGATGACTCGACCGTATTTATATAGCACCTGTCACACAAAACCAAATCAATGTGCTTCACATGTGACTGAAATGGAAAACGGAATATCAAAAAATAAAGACAGATTGAGACTCTAGCACATCATGACAGCTCGAAGATATGGATGGTTAAAATAGATCAAAAATAAAAGATAACAAAAGCAATACAATTGTCTGTAAAATTATGAAATACTACAAAAAAATTTTATTGTAATCGAAACATTCAGAAAATAAATAAGAACCATAATGATAAACAGTAAAATGCTGATAAAAAGCTACTGTTTGACTATTAAGACCATTTAAAGTCACTGATATGTTATAATAGCATGAAATAGTACAGCCTTTTAAGAGCAATTCTCTTTTAATTTATAATATTCAGACATTGGAAATGAAATGTGAACACAATTTTAAGATACTCAAAATAGAAAAAAAAATAAAACTGAAACACAACTGAAACAATAGATAAAATGTAAATGTAAAATGTATGGTGATATTCTGAAGATATGTAACAAGAAAACAAGTAAATGATATCAAGGCCAAGACAGGCCAAGGCACAAATATGTCTCTCAGTGGCAGTGAGACTGTTATGTTTACCATAAAGGTCCCGAATACAAGAATCCAAGCAGACAGGTCGAAGCAACAAAAAGTAGCAACCCAAATGCAAAAAAACAAACAAACCAGGATGACAGGAGAGACACCAGGGACACAAGCAGCAAAGACAGATGAGACAGGAGGAGCAAAACAGGACCGGGGAGCAGACGCTGAAGAGGCAGACGAACTGACAACAAGCCAGGGAACACACTTGCACTAATTAGCTAATGAAACACAGGTGAGCACAGGCAGGGAAAAAAAACAGAGAGAGGAAGCATGAAGCTACAGAGGACACATGAGAGAGAAAGATTCAAGTGAAACAGGAAACGACTAAACTCAAAACCAAGACAGAGACAAAGGAGATGATTCAAGTGACACAAATCTCCCTTTAAACGAACAGCAGGTGCATCAGTGTGCAGCAGGAGGCACGCCTAATGCCTGCCAATGTTTTCTGAGGAGCCACTCAGTCTGGATCTATTATCATGTCTTTATTGTTCTTATTTAAGCATACACAAGCATTTGTGGCCATAAATACTGTGAGTGGAAATACCAGTGGAAGTTAATGGCAAAAACTCCAAGAATATTAAATGTTTGGCAGTGTTTTCCTCACCAGGATCTTTATGTAATCCTTCTCCAGCTCGAACCCACTGAAGTGAAGCTCTGGAGGCTCTGCTTGGATCAGACTGTTGCTTTTCAGTTTGGCATAAATTTCTGTGAGGGAAACAAGAACATTTTTTTTTTTAATGTAATAGCAGGAAGCTGTTGGAACGCAGGCTTTTCGAACCTGCAAAGAGGTTCTCGGTACATAAAGTGGGACTCAACCAAAACAAAAGAGGCAGCAATTGAAACAGGAGAAAGAGTCGTGCTTGTTACTGTAAGGTTAAATACTTGGTGTCATTGCTGGCAGTATAAAAACTGTATTAAAGCATAATAGCAAAGGGTCTCAGGGGTCATGTTTGATATATACTTGATTCCAGTAGGTGATTGGGAATGTTGTCTCTGCTCCTGCTGTCCTCCACCAGCTGGCTCAGGGGCAAAGGAGTCCCCCTCCTGAGAGGCTCTGAGAGGCTCCGCGGGGCAGAGAGGGCCACCTCCATCCTGGCAAAAGGGTTAGCTCTGGCTCCTCATGAGAGAAATAACAGAAGGCTGGAGGAGAGTGAAGGACAGAGCGGCATGTTGGGAGACAACGCGTTTGTAAACCTATGAATTTATAATCTGAATGACAAGAGGGAGGACATGCAAGGACAGCAGGTTATTAAAGTTGTGTCCATGTGTGCAATCTGTAGAGTTGATTCAGCGAAATTGACTTTGTGTTCATGTGTTTTCATACATGTGGGGGCATCAGATTCCTTTCACCTTTATTAGACGTCTGTTTCCTGGAGTCAACAAATTCATAGAAAGGACTTATTTTATGTTATGTTACAGTTTTTGACATAGGCAGCTTATGTTAGCACTATTTTAAAAATATTAAAGCAAGGTATAGCCACAAAAAGACCGATATGACCAACTATTAAAGCTATAAAGGGACTACATCTTCAACTGGGACTGTAATTATTAGGTACGTAACAAATGTTAGCAAAGAGGCTAAAATTAGCAAATAACACAGGTGCTGTTGGCTAACTCATTAGCTTAATTTTACTAACTTAATTAGAGGCTTCATAGCAAGAGTTTTATCAGCGTCTCGCGTAAAACCTTTTTAACAACTGACCTTCAGAACTCACTCAAATTTTGAGACAATGTGTTGGGCTCGGTCGCTCAGACAAAAACAGGCTTGTTCCATGTATTTTCGTACCAGTAGCATTTCGCTTAGGCACCGTGTCTTGTTGATGGGAAGGACCCCGCCATCAAACACGGACGTTGCTATGGTGACACGGAGGGGGGCGGGAGTAACGTGCTTTGGGCGAATACGATTTGTCAGCTGAGAAGCTGCGTCAAAGCAAGCGAAACGCGACCGGAAGCTAAGCATTCTACCTTCACAATAAAAGCACAAACTACTAATTTAATGGCTTATTTTGCTACTTTTTGTTTAAAAACGTACAGTGAAAACTCAAAACAATTAGAATTTCGTATACTATAACCACAGTACTGGATGAACTCACTTTTTTCACGTCAATGCACTGTATTTGTGCTCGCCGGTGACTTTATTTTGAAAGTCCCTACAGGATCTGTCCATTATATTGTAGCTGCCTTGACAAGCCCTTATCAAATTGTCCTGAACAATACAGTACATAATTATCGACACTCTGAGAGGGCCTATGTTTGATTTTCAGACCTCGTATATCTGCTGGGTGGCAGGTGCTTTTCATTCTAATCAGATATGCTGCTTGAGGTGTGGACCCAGGCACCTATCTTGATCAGGAAAAAAAGGAACCAGTCTGACACCATGAAAAAAGTTGGACTTATTGGAGTGCTGCTGTTATCGCAGGTGAGAAAAAAATAAATGTTTAAATCTGTGAAAAAAATCATAACAGTGCTAGTACATTATGTTGTGTCCTTGTTTGTAGGCAAAGTCGTCATCAGAGTGTCACCCTCATGGTCACATTCTGAAAGAGGAGGAAAAGTGCATGAAAGATCTGCTGCTTTTAAATTCATACAAAGCAACAGGTGAGTAAAAACATTGCGAGTTTTAGATCGTTTGTGTCACGTGACGTTTTTATAGTTTGAATAAGTCAAGGTGTCTGCTCAGTGAACATTTGCAATGAAACGCATGTTGGTGATCCCTGATGTGAAAGGAAATCTGTGAATAAAGTCTTTTTAACTTGTCAAATGTGATGCAGTGTTCTAGTGACACCTAGTGGACGTATAGTATAATGCATCCTGAAATCCAAAGGGAGATAAAAAAAAATATTTTTTAAAAACTTGTATTTGACAGAATTATTTAAATGTTATATTGAAAGATTAAAATGTATTCCACAGTTATTGATTCTGAAATTAAAACATCACATCGGATCATTTTTTCCCCCCCGTCATTAACCTTTTATAATTCGCATGAACTCAAATGAAAGCAAAACATTTCTTCCATCCTTGTTCCATGTTTACAGAAAACAACATCAGTGTGCACTGTAAGGGAATGTGGGATGACCTGAACTGCTGGCCGCCGGCCTCTCTCGGAGAAACCGTCTCTCAGCCGTGTCCGAAACATGAGTTTTTCAGCTCAGAGGGTGAGACGCGACACATGCACTCCCATTTACACCCAGGCACCCATTATCTTTAACACATTACACTGGTTAATTATTGGCCAGGAAACAGATTTGTTTATTTAAAGAACTGAGACAGCTTCTCCCTCTCAGGTTCTCTACCCAAACATTCAGCCATAATAAAGCTGTGTACACAGAGACACCAGGAAACACACTGGAGTGCTAAATTCACGTACGAAGATGAGGCCGGCAGATGTCATAATAATTCACCTGAAGAGCCGGAGGTTTATATTAGCACCTGAAGAGGGAGAGCAATGTTTTTTTTTGCGTATTTACTGTCCAATAAATCCAAGCTTGTAAACACAGATTGACATTTATTATTGTTCAGTGTGGCTCATTGACATTTATTATTGCTTAGTGTGGCTCAAACCCAATCAGGGGACGATGAACGTTGTATGATTGTATTTTCTATTCTGCAGGTAAATTGCATCGCAACTGCACCGCTGATGGCTGGACAGACCCGCTCGAGCCACATGAGGACGCATGTAGCTACACTTACAATGACACGTTTCAGTTTTTTGATCAGGCAAGCATGATCAGAACTATACTGTCCAATTACAGACATATCTCCTGAGATGGCTGAGAAGCTAAGCAGTTCCCTGCTGGGAAAAAACAGCATAGACCAGCACCAAAACACAACATGTTGTGTTTTGGTGCTGGTCTCTGCTGCAGGGTTGTCAAGTGAAACAATTTTGTATGCACGTAACTAGTATTTTCATGCATGTTTACAGGATGCTTCAACAAATGACAAGATTCATACCAAATTCGTGTCTGTAGGCTAAATATGACGCATGAGCCCGGAGGTGATTAGCTTAGCTTAGTTTAGCATCGCGTAGCAGAAGGGACAGCTAGCGTAACTCTGCACAAAGTTCTACCAGTACCCCTAAAGCAGCTAGTTAATGCTATGTGGCCTTTGTTCAATTCATACAAAAACAAAAAAAATAAAAACTAGAGGTTGTAGTTTTCTGGGAGTTAAATGGTGGCATTAATCTTTCTGGCCCATGACCCACACAACGGGAACTTCCTGTTTTTAAATATAGTCTTTTTTTAAACAAGCGAGATGCAACATGTTAATTAGTGACTCTTTTGGTTCTACTAGTCAAATGTTTTATTTATTTCTGGGCTCAGCTAAGATATATGTTTCCTTTTCTTAGCATTTATGCTAAGCTATGGTAATGGTCCAAAATTGTCTAAGTGCGGACCTCATCACCTGCAACCCCAGATCTTTGGGCCAATGGCAAGAGAGTAGGCTACCCATATGTGAGATCCACGCACACAGCAACAAAAATCTAACAGTAAATACACTACTTGCTACTTTTATGGCTAAGCTAGCAACCCTGCTGGGGGAAAAAAAACAGCATTGAAAAACAAAACACAACATATAAACACAACATAGCTTTTTAACGTTAAACGTTTTTAACATTTAACGTTAGCTTTTTAACGTTAGCAAGGTGCATTTCTTTCACACCTAACATACAACAAGGTTGAGCTTGTCTTTTAATCGACGGAACAACGCTACATTTACGCTACATAAAGTCTTAGTCATCTTTTAAAAATCTGGTACAATGAAATAAAAATAAAAAATAAAAATAAGACCATTTCCATACACCTGGGGCTAGCATAAGAGCTAACTCATCTCCAATCGCCTGATAGCTTTAGCTTCAGTGGTGCAGGTTATTAAAGGCAGCAGTGTCAATCTTCTCCTCTAACTCATTCTTTTCCTCCATCCATTGAAACATGAATAATACTGTTTTGTACAAAGAGTCTAATAGATGTTATGGAGGAACAATGTAAACAGCTGATATTCTTTTAAGTCTAGCCTCGCCCCCCTAATTGCTCATTACACCTTTGGCATTTTACCAAACCCCTGAAATAAATTAGATGTCTGACCCCCATAAGCAACACTCACTTCAGGCCAAGTTTCTGTCTTAAAGACTTGAGTCTGAGCCAGATCCTGGACCAAAGTACTACACAGATAGTGAGAAATTACTGTCAGCAACTCAGCATCAACTAAACGGTGCATATGTTTCAGATCACTGTGAGCAATAAACTTTCCATTAGGCTTATCCAGCTTCTGCACAGTTGCCATTGAGGTGAAATGGTAGATGTGTTGTGAAATCATGCTGTCTTCGAGGTGATAAAGTGACGCTATCCTTTCAATTTGATTAGTCCTCAGATTCCCATTTGTATTTCTCCTACGTGAAGACCATGTACACGGCCGGATACTCACTCTCTCTCATCACTCTCACCATCGCCATCACCATATTCTGCATGTTCAGGTGAGAAACAGTTTTTTTTCTAATCTCATTCGCTCTCCTCCAGCCATAAAGACGCCTCCATATCGTAGATGCATATTGAACCTGCCCTGAAAACTGACAAATTGTGCAGAAACCGTAAGCTGTTGAATGTGAATTTTACTTCAGAAAGCTGCACTGTACAAGGAACTACATCCATATCCAGGTGTTTATCTCCTTCATCCTGAGAGCCATCTTCATCTTCATCAGAGACTCTCTGCTCTTTACTGATGAAGAGCTCTACCACTGTGACTACTACCCGGTATGAATGGGGCAAAGCTTTCTCATCCTACTCTTCCTCTGTTGATTAGATGCACACTTTAGTGTACTTCATACATACATTAAACATTTACTCCTCATGAGAAAGATGCAGCTGTTCACCTGTTAAAATATTAAATATATAGTGCAGGCATAGATGAAGGCAGGATGGATGGGGGTTGGACATATTGACGTGTTATTGCAATCAGTCTATGATAATGTCAGTGTCTGATGAAAAACAAGACTACATGTTACAGCTATGCTAACAGCTCTGCTAGGCTTTACTTTGGTGCTAAGGCTCCTTAAGCTAAATGCTAACTTTAGCATGCTAACATGTTAACGTTTACAAAATTCACACTCTTTATTTAGCCAGCCAGTATGCAAACATTTGCCACTTCACACTAAACGCAAGGTGCAGCTCAGGCTACTTAAACTGCTGATAGCTTAGCATGTATTTGATCATTAAAAGTGCATTATGTAGGAATATGTAAGAACATGTCAAATTCATATTCAACTGCTGCTAACTGTAGCTGCTGTTAGCAAGTAAGCGTAATTAGCTGTGTAGCTAGTGGTCCAGTTGAGCTTTAGCACAGTTAGCGCTGGGCCAGATTGGCTGGTGCTAGCTGGTCAGCATGCTAACTTCAGTTAATTTCTACGCAACACACATAATCTTAATAATGTCAAAACTGTCATTTCTGTACATTTAGGTGATAATTTTAGTTTATTTTGTGATTGTTTTCAACTAAAATCTTACATATTGATGTGTATATTTCAGTGTGGTTCATTCAAATGGGTGGACCAAGCAATTAATGGCTAATAATACCAGAAAGGGCTGAACGTTTAATGCAGTAAAAATGTTCTCCCACAAGATGGCGTTGGTTAACTTTTCTTGACTGCATGCTCACAGAAAGATGCTATTTTTTCAGAGTGCCTGATTAACTCACCTTTTTTTCCCTGCTCAGGTGGCGTGTAAGGTCGTGCTGATGTTCTCCAACTACTCCATCCTGGCAAACTACAGCTGGCTGCTGGTGGAGGGCCACTTCCTCTTCACCCTGGTGAACCGCTCCTTCTTCTCCCTGAAGAAACACCTCGCCTGGTACATCATCCTGAGCTGGGGTAGGGAGCCCGGTTAACACAAATTCACATATTCACACCTCAGTATAGGCGATGCCGACTCTGTGGCTATTCAGATTTGACAGAGGTGCATTTCATCACACAGGTGTGCCGCTGATTGTCATTATCGGCTGGGGGTGTGCCAAGTTTTTTTACGAAGATGAAGGGTAAGGGCGGTAAAAATGTGTGTCACTATTCATTTGCAGTTACGAGATTCTCAGAGTGTCTGATTTTAAAATTCTTTCTTATGTCACTGTCAAAGCTGTTGGGAAACCAGGAGACATCTATGGATTTGGTGGATACTTCGCGTGCCAGTTCTTCTGACGATATCTGTAAAAAAGAAAAAAAAGTCTTCTACTTCTTTGTTTAAACCTTACTACAAAATGTATTTGACATTTTAGGGAACATTTATTCACCTTCTCGCCAGGTGTTATTTAAGAAGATTGATAAGACTCTCCTTGTCTGTCCAGTTAATATGAAGTTACAGAGAGCAGTGGTTAGCTTAGCTTAGCATAAAGTTTGGAAACAGCTGGTCTGGCTCTGTCCAAAAGTTAAAAGATAAATAAATAAATAAATCCACTTTCCAGCTACTCCAGTGCTCTAAAGTGGGCCATGGTGAGGACAAGACTCCAGGAAGTCACTGCACCCGGACAAGAAATAGTCTGCTGTGTAACCCCCTGCTTAATTACTGCATCGCTTTTATTCTTGTTACTGTTTGAATTAAATAAACAAGATATAACGTGTTAATTGCAGACTTTAGTGGTATTGGTAGGCTGATTTTTTTTTCTTTGCACACATCCAGGTGGAACGTTTTTTTTTTCCTGTTTCTGTCTTTGTGCTAAGCTAAGCTAACCGGCTGCATCTTACAGACATAGACAAGAGTGGTATCAATCTTCTCGACTAGCGCTCGGCAATAAGGCAAATAAGCACGTTTCCCCAAGACACCGATCTCACAACAGCAGCGTTGACTAGTTTAAATCGTTTCAGATGAATCTCGTCTTTTTCTTGGGCATTTTGAGGATACTCGTGGGGAAGCTCAGAATGTCAGACGCGCAGAGGAATGAATTCAACCAGTATAGGTGAGTAGTGGTCACACCATGCTATTGTTGCACTGCCATACTTTCAAGCAGTCTTCGAGGAATTGGCCATAGCAAAAGAATAAAGATTGTTCATATTTGCTATGTTTATCCAAGTAAGAGTATTGTCATTTTTTTTTTTGGCTTTCACCAGGAGGCTGATCAAATCCACATTTTTCCTGGTGGCTCTGTTTGGTCTGCATTACATCCTGTTTGTCTTCTTACCTGTTGAAGTGAGCAGCACGGTGTTTAAGATCAGGACCTTTGCAGAGCTGGCTCTGTCATCCACACAGGTAACTTGTGACGGAGATAGGAATGCTCAGTCAACTCAGAATGACAAAACTACACTCACTGTCCGATCTCTCCTCGCATCTCTAAGGGTTTCGTGGTGGCCGTGCTCTACTGCTTCATGAACGGAGAGGTAGGAGCCAGTTAAGCCAAATAGAGCGTCACATCTGGTTTTGAAAGTGTGGATCAATTTGGGGTTCACCGACATGTGCATTTCCAGGTGCAGCACGAGCTTCTGAGGAGGTGGAGGAGGTGGAGGCTGACCCGCCACCTCCCCAGTCGACGCAGGCAGCATCACGGCTCCATCAGCCACAGCGGGTCTCCTCACACGCAGGTCTCTCTGCTGCCCTGCCCTCCAGGCAGCCCGGCGACCTGTGGACTCCCGATGGATACCGTGGAGATGTAATTCAAGCTGGGATTGGCTCGTTTGCTCTCTCTCTCTCTCTCCTTGTCGATACGTAATGGCTCAGTGTTGACAGACTAGTCCACAACTGCAGCTTAAGTGTTCTAAATCCCGAAGTGTTTCTATTTGATGACATAAGGATGTAAAATGCACTGTAGAGACCTCCCAAAAAAGGATAGTTCTTAACAGGTTAATCTTTGTTACTAATTAAAGGGGCATTGTGTAGTTTTGCAGAAGAAATTCAATCTCTGAATTGTTATATTTACAATATTATTGAGGTAATAATACAAACTTAGAAATATGTATTATTACAAGCTGCTCTCAGAGGAACATAACACAACACAGTTTGAAGCTAGAAAGGTGGCAGGGTCCGCCACACATAAAAACAGTATGAAATAGTGTTGTCATTTAAGGTCAGTTTGTTGATTCAGTCATGAAAACAAAGAGTTTGTTTATTTAGCTTTTTTAGGCACAAACAATGAGACAGTGTCATGAAAATTACATAGTGCACCTTTAAAGGGTGACCGCAATATTTGAGTTTTGGGATCCTTCATTTCCCATAGTGCAACTTCAAAAATATCTTTTCATAGATCTCGATAAATGTCAAGCCTGGTTTTCGTCGTCATGCATAAAATTGCTGAAATTCCTCTTTAAAATGTGTAGCATTTATCCATTGTGAGCTTTAATCTGCAACAAACATGTTTCAACATTTACCCTCAGTCAAAGTGAAGTCAACGCCCCGCCCTGAACGTCTGCTGCCCGACTGCACTGACTTTAAAAAAAGCCCAATCAGTGCCTTGAACCGGCCCGATGGTCAGAAAAATAGCTTCATTTTTTATTTGTCAGGTCCACCTAGCTACAACTAACAAAGTTTATAATGGTCACTTAGCGGTGAAACTGTTTTAGACCGTTCTTCGTGTATTTCCATTTTCTAACTTGTTGGGTTTTGGCTTTGTTGTTTCTTAGAAAACAATAGAAACAAGCAAAGTCTGAGGCCCAGAGAACAATATCCTTGATAGCTCGTCCTGTACAGTGTTGAAACTTTTTGTGTGAAAATATACATTGTATTTGCACTTGAAGAAACAGTTTGCCTTTTTTTTTTTTTTTTTTAGAAAAACACATTTATTTGTTTTCTTGGGCAGTGTTAAATGACAACATCCATGCCAGTCTTATGTCTGTATGCTACAGATGAAGCTCGAGACAGCACGTGCTTAGCTCTTAGCTTAGCATGTAGAGCAGAAATGGGAAACAGCAAGCGTGACTGTGATAAAAAAAAAAAAAAAAGGTTGGCAGATTGTTTCCATTTTGACAAGCCAGGAAACATCCCAGCTCTTACTTTTGCTATGTAGGCTAATTCCCTGCTGGCTCGAGCTTCAAATCAACATTGTAAACATACAACAAAGCTCCTGGCAAGAAATAAAGTGCATTTAGAGGAACTCTATAAATCGATTCCATATTTTGCCTTCAGCTCCTCGACCAACTTAATGTAGGCAGCCATCGCTTCTTCTTTGGATAATCCTGTTATTTTAGAGATGGGAACAAACAGACCAGAAACAATCAATTAATTTATGCTTTTTTTCTCTCTCTTTTTGTTTCTTTTTTTTAAGACATGGTGACAAATTTGCCCTGAACGTTTTAGTTTTCATTTTTAAACTGTCCTTCCTTTAACTGTCCTTAGGTGAAGGTGATGTTCTTGGTTCTGCTACATCGATTGTGACTGTGCAATAAACCAGTGGACTGCTTTACCTGGCGCTTACATTTCCCACAATGCACATTAGAGTGACATCACTGGAGGCAGATTACATCCAGCTTCCACTGGAGCCACTAAAAGCTGAATATATATATATATATATATATATATATATATACACATGCAGTAATACTCCCCATGATGCCCCACACAGTGCAATGTGGAAAATTGGCAGCGTTACCCTTTAAGTACTATAAACTCTTACCTTTCTGTACGCTCCATGCATCCCACTTAGCTCTTCCTGCTATGTTGAATATCCCTGGACGATCTGTGGATGTAAAAGCAGCCGTGACTGTTAGGGCTTCCGGACAGATTTATAGTATTGTTATTTGTTCTTAGTCAAGCTGTCAAACCACACAGCAACAGTCCTACGAACAACAGGGGCCAAACAATGTGTCCATCTCTCTGAATGGAAAATAATAAACAGCTGTGTATAAACTTATCAGAATGGACATCATTACCATTATGACACAACCTGTCGGACCTCATTTTTGCTTCAGCCGCACCCTACTGACTATTCTTTCTTTGTTCCAGTGCTGCACAGAACCCAGAACATATCACTTCCTCATTAATTTGACAAATTATAAAAACACCTTGAAAAAACTCACCTATCTCCACATCTCCCACTGTGGCTTGCTTATAGAGACCGTATAAACCGCTTAACTCGTCATTGTTCGGCCTTTGTTTCAGCACCTTCGACTCCTCGACAGCTTTTTCAAATGATTCCTGGTGGGATGAAAAGATAAAAGCTGACACATGAATCTTGTCCAAGTGTTGAAATGTCTTCAAAATCCAAAATTACTCAGACTATCTGCCTCATCAGTACATTTACATACACATGGAGCTGAGCAGAGATTCCTGCACTGTAACAACTTCTATACAGTCTCTGATACGTCAACGCACATAATTATAACTCAATAGTACCATAAATCTTTGATGTAACATTGTTTGAATGGAGGCTGAAATTCAGTAGTACTTACAGTCATGACGCCAGTGAGAAAAAGACACACCTTGCTGCTTCTGCTGTTGCTGCTGCTGCGGTTTCAACTCCCTTTCCAGTTTTCAGCCGCCCCCCCTCGTCCAACTCGTCCTGCAGCAACGGGTTTGTGACAACAGGTAACTAGAGTGGGAGGTAGCTTCGACAGCAGGAGGCTGTGCCATTCAGAGGAACCGGTATAATAATACTCAGATTAGTTTGACATGATGTTTTCTGGCTAAAGTCAGACAATGTCGCACACTGACAAAGGTTGCAGAGGACAGGTAACTGCAGTGCAGGACTGTAACACCCATACTCTGAATCTTGCCTTTTCACACTTTTGAGGAGAAATTATGTGTTTTTAAGAATATGAAGATTGTATGTAACCAAACTGAAACCTTTATGGAATGAGCATGTTAATGCTTGCTGTCACAGAGCAGCATAAAGAAGACATGTCTGATTACGCACTATGCACATATTCATGGCTCTGGGAGACAATGTAGATATCAACATCCACCACAGGATGGCAGCATCCACACATTTAATAAGATGATATTCCTGTAGCAGGCTCTGGGTAAGAATCTTTACACACCATGCAGCTGATTAATACATTTGGTCAACCCAGTGAGCCTGACACATAAAAAACTAAAACATCTGCACAATAGTTAAGACATGAAATACAAAAGGCAGTAGAAAAGTGATTTATTCAATGTTCTAGAAATTTCAATTAGAAATCAATACAATGATGCGTTTGTTGTTGGTGATTTTCCATACTCTAACATTTAAATGAAAATCATTGATCAGCTAACAGATAATTATCTTTGGTAAGAACACATAAATCTGAGAGAATACAAACTCATCATAACTGAACACAAAAATGCAGCAAACTGGTGTTTGATCGTACTGAAGACAGAAAGTTCAGTAATATGTACTAATGAGTGCATATGAGCAGGCCATTTTTATACAACACAAAAAATATAGTCACCAATAAAAAGAAAAACACCAGTGGTAGTTTTTTTTTTTTCAATTCTGTAAATACTTCTGTAGTCTGCGCTACATGATGCAAACCAAAAGTATGCTGAGTGTGGCAGCTACAGCAGCAGCAGCTTCTAGTTGGCATGTTAAGAGTTCAAAAAAATGACACCTGAGGAAGGGACTGTAGAGAAATTATTAGTGGGGGGACGTGTATGAAGAAACAGGGAAGTAAAATACAAAACAATCCACCATGGCTCCCAAGAACGTCCCTACACGTTATGTTTCAATAATGCTCAGTTAGCTTGCTGGCATGACAAATATATCTTTGCTAATACTAGTTTGCATTCCCGTCTAATTAGCATATTTGTGGCAGACGTACTATGGTTAAATCGGGATTAATCATCCTAAATTCTTTGTGTCTTTAAGTTATTACTTCTTATCAAATTTGATAATGTATAATGAAGTTGTTTTCCTTCAGAAAAGATATTAATAATTTTAGGGACTGTTAAAAGAGAGAAACCCATCTTCCTGCACCAATAATTTGGATACAGTCCCTAATCATTTGAACACATTTGACAGCATATCTACTTTCCAAAGTATTGTTAAAATATAATGTCAAAATAGAAGGAAACACTGATGTCACATTAGCGAAAATCCTTGTAACAAACATAAATAACATGAAACCATGTCCATTCTTATTGTAACACATGGACAAAATACAAGAAAAGGTTCTGTTGAAGACTGGCTGACAAAAATTAGCTGCAGTCTTGAAGTGCATGCAGGAGAAAAAGGAATGCAAAAGCCGAGAGGAAGTCTACTTCTGATGATTTGAGTGAAAAAATCTTATTTCAAAAACTACTCTGAACTTACAAAACCCAGTTGTGCTGCTTCAGCAGGTTCATTTCGAAGTGTACCTGGTTTCCATCAATTAAACCAGAAGCTAATATCTTTCAGTTCTTGGTTTAAGCTTCAAATAGAGTAACAATACTTAACAATAAATTAAAGTAAAAATCAAAAGCTACCGACGACATACTCTTCACTAACGATGCATAGTGCAATACGGTCCACTACCATAAATATCTCTGAGGAACTACCGGCTAATTTGTTCTAAATCTCTCCACGAGCCTTGGGGGTGAGCCATCAGTACATTCAAAGAGTGTATAAATCATTTATCCTCTGTGCGAGTGTGGTTGTCTGGTGTTATATATTCATGACCGCACACACAAGAAAGGAGCTCTTCTTCTACACCTTTTCTGTGCCTTTCCTCACACATGGCTGACATCCTCCAGCCCGTTGTGGCTGCCGTCCTCCGGCAGCGTGAAGCGGATGTGCCGGCTCTTCTCCCAGCCGCGGCGGACCTTCCCGAGCCGCATTGCCACGCAGGGCACCAGGAGAGCCAGGCGGCCCAGCAGAACCGTGATGGGGAGGATCAGGACCAGTATGAAGGTGGGAGGCAGGTTGAAGCGGTACTGGGCCGGATCGAAGGCGCGGTCCCAGCCGTAGAGGAGCGTGTGGAGGGTGGCCATGGATAAGGCACAGTAACCTAGTGTGGACTGCAGGAGGTGAGAGGAGGGTAATGGTGAAATTGTGAAGTGGTGAAAACACCAGTTTTCCAAATATATCATAACCCACACTGTTTCCCTTGAAGTGACTCCTCTTTAGTTCATAGAAGTCCACTACATTAGCTCATAAGGTTACAGGCAGACCCCGAGGAAACACACTGACCTACCACTCGTGACCTGAATGAACCACACTCGTGTATGCGTGTGTGTGTTTGTGCCATGTAATTTACCTAAAGGGCCCACTAATTAAAAAAAAAAAAAAAACAACTTCCCAAGGTTGACTTGGGTAGGAGCCGGGGGTTAAAAATAGCCTCGTCTTCCCTCGTTCACACGCTGAGCAAAGCAGAACCAAATTCTTTCCACTTGACTGGAGTGATGACGTTTTTATTAAACTGCTTTCAAATAAGTGACGGGGAGCAGCAGAAATCCTCCAAGTTTTAAGAGGAATAGATAGATTGAGAGCGGAATCATTTCAGATGATTTTACTAGTCGCAGCAGGAACTACACTGACGGTGGCTCTGTTACATGAAGGCCATGTCCACGAGTGCAGGAAGAATTTTGAAATTGCACCAATTGCAGTTTTCTTGCGCAATTCAAATGGAGCCTTTTTTTAAAAGGAAAAATGTCATTGTACGTTCATAACACAACAATGATGAACAAAACAAATAATAAAAATGACACCCTGTAAGCCCTTTTTCACCAGACTACCAGTCATTACAAATGTACAGCTACACTTAAAAGGTTTTTAATCATTAAATCATAAAGAATAAGTTCACTGCGCCGGCTCAGAATGTCCTTCCTCTGGTGTTCGACACGTCACTGACGTGGACTTTATCGCCACCTCCTGGCACAGCCAGCTTGTTTGAGCATTTCTGTGTGTAAAGACATGTTTTTGAAAATGTAGGTCTTTTGGGAAAATATCCATACATGTGTGAAGAAGGCCAGGGTGTTCAATACTAAACCCTGGAACTGGTTCACTGCAACAACCATCATCATGGTTATCAAGAACACCTGTGATTTTTATGCTTTAATGAGTGAAAGGTCTATAACAAGTATGTCCATCTGTATAGAAGAAAGATTTAAGTCTATTTAAAGTGCATACACCTGTGAACAATTTCCTGTTTAAAGCCTGCTGATGTGCTCAGCCATTTGCAAAAATGTACAACTTTATTTTTGACTTGTTTCTAAAGATTTACGTCTTCAATGGAAACAAATGAGCTTTGGGCAGAGAGCCACAGACGGTTGGGGGGAGTAGGAAAATATTGTTACATAGATACTTGTCATGGAAATTTGTTTGTCTAAACGTGAAACACTAAACTTACTTATTTGCTCTACATGCCTGAGATTTGCACATTACTTAAGACTAATCCCCTGCAAAATGTGGTATTGTATGTAATGCAGTGGCTACTGTTTGCGCTGGATACAACTATAGGTCCTCAGAAGAAATCAGAACACTGCAATCAATTTCGCTCTCACACATGCACCTGCCTGTTCTTGTTTGTAAGGCAGTAAATATGAAGTCATAGCGACTGACGGGTAACGCATTGACCGGTGGTGTGCGGCGTGATCGTTATATTGACCCGCACGGAGAAAATCAAACTCTGGTGACTGACAGCGAGTCAGGCGACACTTTCACCGAACCTCGTTATGTTCTCTGGCGGAAACTTTTTTTTTTGAAGAGGTCAGCTGACAAGTGTACCTCTGTCTCACACACGCACGCACGCGCGCGCGCGCACACACACACACACACACACACACACACACACACACAGATAATACACAAAATGCATTACACACTGTCCTGCAGCAGGTCTAAATGTGCTGAGCAGAAATTTGCCTTTCATCGCCCGGCTGTCGGCGTCATGGCTAATCTGACGGCCACGGGATTAGTTTGACGGGGAAGATGAAAGGGGAAAAGGCAGCGCAGGCGGACCGCGAGTCCTTGAGAAAGGGAGGCCACGGTAGGGGAACTCGGAGAAGAGAGGAGGAAAGAGGAAAGGAGAGGAAGTGTACGACTGAGTCAGAGCACTCCTGATGGCTTCGTCACAGCCCGAGTTTAACGGCAAATCTGGGGCAGCTGCAAACACTTGGAGTCACAGCGTCTGTATGTGTGAGACCATGTGAGCATGCAGGAGACATGGCGTGCATCTGGCTACGTGTCAACTGTCATGGCGTCCTCAATCATCGTCCCGCCTGTCTTTTGTCCAAGAGGGATAAAAACTCGTTGTTCAGCACATCACTGCCTCTGCTGTGTGTGTGTGCGTACCTGTATGAAGCTGAACTCCCTCCAGTTGACAGTGTTGGCCACTGAGGGCAGCGAAGTGACAGCCAGCAGAGAGAGCAACCCGAGGGCCATGATGCCCACTGAGATGTACAGCTCCATCCTCCACACCTCGGCACTGTCCCACGAGTCCTCCACCTGGACAACACATCACAAACATCAGAGTCGTCGATGTGGCTTCCACCTCCAGTGATTCCGTTTCGGCACGCGCTACACATGCAGCGACGAGCCGGGTATGTAGAAAACTGTTTTTCCAGTTCTCCACACTATGAGATAACGCTGCTGGGGACTGAGTGAGGAGTAATGTTTTGTTTTTGCTGGAGCTTAAAGGTACTTTTCATTTCTGTCTGGCAAACAACCAGCTTGCTTCGACCTCTCTCATCTACAGGAGTTGTTGCTGTTGTGACAGTTTTTGTCTCACGGGGATGAGGACGGTGCCAGGAAGCTTGAGTGATACGTAGCCACTAGGGTCGGGCCGACAGCGGACAGTCATCAACCACTTATCACTGTGAAAAAAGTAGTGCGTCCCCTTAGAGTTGCTGGCATTTGTGATGTGTGTGAGAAAACATGCAACGTTACGTTTTCATGTCCCATCTATTATTTTCTAATTAAAAAAGGCGCAATTTGCGAGAACTGGCCACCTGTCAAACTCACATTTAACAAAAAAAAGGGTCAACATTTCACCAGAGTAACCGCTAACTGCTGCTAACTATAGCTGTCATTAGGTAGTTAGCTTAGTTAGCTGTGCAGCTAGCACAGGAGCTTTGGACCAGGATGCTGCTGGGGCTAGCTGGTTAGCATGCTAACTTCAGTAGATGTCTCTGCAACACAATAAATATACAGCATAATGTCAAAACTGCTGTTTATTCGCATGTTGTTGATAATTTTAGTTTAGTTTTCAACTAAAATTTGTATATATTTCCCCTTTAAACCAAGGCAACCCCAGTTTGGTTTACTTGTTTTTTTTTCTGTGTGTGCTGCTGTTTTGTGTTTTTTTTTGTGTTATCTGCGCTGTCATTGTTTGAGCTTATTCAGTATAGCTAGCTGGCTAACTCTGTTTCAGGTGACAGACATGTTGTGCAGGGACAAAGACACCATTAAATCCAAAACGGGGATGTATGTTGGACGCTTGTCCGGCAAAGGATGTGAAAGTTGATCTGCCTGCTCCCCACACAGTTAACAGGGACCAGAGTTTTCTCAAGTTGGAAGAGACGGTTGGAGGTCGCCGTCAGAGCAGTGGGAGGCAGAACTCTCTCAAGTTTACAACTGTTCTGCTCCTTGCAGGGCCACAGTACTGTATCACGTATCACGTAACATGAATGCAGTGTAAGTGGAGGAACCAGTACTGAGTGTAAGTACAGCACCTTTGATAACAAGGTTGATAACTTACGAAATCACTGACTGAGTTCATACCAAATTAAAGAAGACTCAATAGAAAAGACTTGCTTATTTTTTTTGCCTCACCTGTTTGACAGCAAGGTTGAGCAGCTTGTAGCGGAAAGACTTCCTAAGGGGAAGACACAAACTGTAGACCGCATGCAGAACGGCACACAGGAAGCTACACAGCCCAAACTGCTTCCTCCTGGTTAGCCACCCGTCCAGCCACTTAGGGAAGCGGTTGTACTTGGTGCCCCACCACAGCTGGAGGAAAGCGGCGCACAGACCAGGCACGTAGACCAGCGAAAACATCACCAAGGCTACCGAGGGAAGAGTGACGTTAACTGTCTCAATGGGCATTTTGTAGAAAACACTCTTCCCTGCTGTGACGTAGGGCTGCAGGACGTCGCGGAGGAAGTTGTACAGGTAGAACAAGATGAACAGGGCGACAGTGCACAGGACTGGGATACGCCAGGAGGGGAACAGATAGAGGGGGAGGTTTTCGATCTCCAGAGAAGAGGAGAGGAGCCCCATATCGACGGGGATGAAGCCCATTCTACGACAGAGCTGCATCACTGCGCTCTTGGCCTTGCTGCTGTCACTGCACAGGAAAACCTGGAGAGAGGAGATGACACAAAGACGGTGTTTAGTCCAGAGACTCTCCTTCATCTTCTTTTTCCCAAAACACATTTCATATGAAGTGAGTCGTTACCACAATATGTGGAAGGTGAATCCTACCTGCCTGCTTCCATCCCGAGGTCCCATCTGCAGCGACCAGGCTGATATGGTGTTAAACCCTTTCACTATGCTGCTTTCTGGAAACAGGTCTGCCAGCAGTTCGGCATTCGAAGGCCCATCGAGGTTGACTTTCAGACCATTGCTGACATCCACCAGTGTCTTTCCAGCTAGTGTCGGCTTCAGCTCCACCAGCGTCGAGTGGTGCTCAGGGAACACGGCGACAAAGACCAGGTCCGCCTGGCTGGCTGCCTCCATCTGGGATGTCACCTGGAAGACAAAGACAGAAGTGGAGAACAATTATTAAAAAGTTCTTATTACACTGATTGATAACATATGTCAAACCCACACTACTTTAAGCCATCTGTTAGACCAGAAGTTGTAATGTGTCACGAGTTAAAGGAACAATTTGACATTTTTGGAAATGCACAGTTGCTTTCCTGCCAAGAATTGGATGGTAAGATTGATATTGCGCTAAATATGAAGCTAAATCTAGCAGGAAGTTAGGAAGTTGGCTTTGCTTAGTGGTTCTCAAACTGTCAGGAATGAACAGATCACAAGGAGGAAAAATAAAGGGCAAAACTTTTTTACTAAATACGGTTTCTGTGAAGACAGCAAACATACAAGAAAAGTCTGGTGCGAGCATGGCTACCTTGTTAATCCTAAATCTTTTTTTTTGATTATCGTACCAGTAGTTTCCTCAGTACTGTAAATGACTGATAAACCTTAAATCAGGTTACACAAGGGTGGAGGTCCACAGTTTATTTGTTTATTAAATTCTGGCATTTAAAGTTGGTGCAAAAAGCATGGAAGCATGTGAAGGCACCGAGCATGCCTGGTGACTAGTTGTTTCCCTGTGCTTTCAGTTCCTACGCTAAAATAAGCTAACTGTCTCCTTATTCTTATTATCTTAGGTTATTATACAGATTGGACAAACAAGATATGATGTGTTGATTATTGTAAGTGGGTTCTTGTATTTACCTTTGGACCAGGTTTCCTTTTCCCCCTCTGCTTCTCATTTTTATGCTAAGCAAAACCAGTGGTTCTCAAAGCTTTAACGCACTCAAAGGACATTAGTTTTTAATTACATTACAAAATCGTAAGCATTATATGCCTGTTAAAAGGAAACTGGGACTTTGTCATCAGAAAACTGGCGCTACATGCAGCTCTGAGAGGTTTAAAATATGAATTAAAGTACATATTTCATCACATTTCCTTTCATAAAGGCCAGAAATTGAATAGATGAATAGCTTTTGAAGATGTCAATATCAGATATTCTCCCTCTCATTGAGGCTCATGCTGACAAAACAGAATTCATATGAATCCTTGTGGATTGTCTGATGACATAAAGGGAAACCTTTACAAAATGTTTAACTGTTTTATTCTGTTCCCATACCACAAGATTATTTTTAAGGCATCTATTCAGGCTAACAACAACAGCCATTATTCCTAGTAGATAAACTCAGAGTAAATATATAATTATCACCATAGGGGGTGAAACAAAAACACCAATTACACATTGAGTGTGAATGTGGGTGTCAGTGTCGCTGTGTGCATCACCTCGGCCTCTTCGGGGAACAGAGCCGCGGAGCGCTTGGGGGTTCGACTCCCTACCACCACCTGGTAGCCGGAGGCCACCAGCCGTCTCGCCAGCGAGCGGGAGAAGTCGCCCGTGCCCAGGATGCCAACGACCGGAGCGCCAGGGTCGGTCATGGAGGCTTCAAGACATCTGGAGCCTCCTCTTTCGCCTCTGCCTCGGATTAAAGGCCTCGCCATTTCATCAGGCATAATAACCTGATAAATCTAAAGATTAAAGATGTGGTTTATGTTTATTTACATACACGGTACCTCAATCAGCTCCTAAATTGTACAGTTAAGTTACAGAAAGGGGGGTGAAAAGCTGTTATTTACTCACAGACACTGATTGTTAGGTGTACACCGTAGAGGCTTGATTGAAATTCATCCAGCATGGAACCTAAGATAAAAGTGATTCACAGTGAGAAAATATGCCGTTTAGTTCTTTCTGTCTGCCTGCTCTTTTTTGGAACACAAATCTAGGATCCCTATTATTTCTGTCTCAACTGACATGTCCTAGATCTGTAACTCTGCACTGTCAAAGCAATGAGTGGTCGTCCATTAATAACATACATGGATTTTACACAGCCTGAAGACAGTAACAGATACGAGTCTATCAAATGGTCCCGGAAAATGAGATGTCATCATGTCAACTTCACGCAACAAATAAGTCTGCCGCTCGTACAAAACTTAATCACGACACCACCAGACACCGTTTACGTTCATTATACAATATGCGGGTATAGTGCGAGACTTACATGAGCAGTCCAAATAGTAAAAATGGCAATTTTATAAGTGCTCCTTTAATAATCATCCCGCTGTAAGCCGAATTACCCGAAGAGCCGCCACTATTCAGAAACAGTTTCAAGTTGTGTCGTATGCTTTACCAAAGCTGGCCGCTTTGTGGTAAAACATTACATTTACAGAAATCCATATTGATCCTCGCTTCAAAACACAGAAAGCCTCTCGAGACCACCTTGCTTGTTGTCCTTGGCTGAACTCGTGGGAACTTTACCTCCGGATAAAGTTACTCTCCGGAACAAACAGGACGCGGCAGGCAAAAACACACGGACATTTTGATAGAACGACAGCTCACATTGGTAAATTCCGGCTCTGTCAGCGGTAACAGCGATATTTTTGATTTATTTACAGTCACGTACTCACCTCGCGACTCGGCTCGACTTCAACTGCCGCGTTTCTTCCTGATAAGATGACGCAGCAGCTGAAGCCCCGCCCTGGTGGTCACGCCCCCACGTGTGTGCAGGAGATAAAGAAGGAGACAAACGCAGAAACAAAAGTTTATTCATACACACTGTTCAGGACAGGGGTTACAAACTGAGTTAAAGGATGGGTAAAAGGGAAAGAGGGAGACAGACAGACAACTACCAGAATTAAGTGTTGCACAAAATATAAGGTATAAATCAAAAGCTCTCACCCACTGGGTTGTGGACTGATATCGGGTCTTGGGTAGTTTCATGACTACACTGCGAAAACCCAGTAGGAAGTAGACGGCTGATGTGTTTTGTAATTTATTTAGCTAAAAACGTCAACCTTTTTATTACATATAAAAAGGCAAATTATTTCCATTTAACATAAACATTTTCAAGAGGCTGATTTAATTCACGTAAAAGTTTAAATAGTACAAATTACATTCCCTGTGGAACAAATACCATATTAAATTAGATAACAGACTGAATCAATGAGTTTTGTTTTTCACTGACACTGTTGAAAAAAAGGCCCGCAGACAATTGGGATAATGGAGACACGAAGAATAAACAGCATTACCATCAGCCTCAGATTTGTGTTTACTGCTAATTAGCTAGCTGCTGTAAGCATGCTAACACACAAAATGGAAATGGCAAAGATGGCAAAAAAACAAAAAAACAAATTGTACCTTATAAGCACGACAAACATGTTAGCATTCTGACATTAGCAGTTAGCTCGAAGCACTGCTGAGAGATGTTAAGGACTCTGCCACTACTAAAAAAAACAATGTCTGTAAAACTTTGATGATTCCTATACGTCTCATCTACATCAATCATCAAGTCGAAATTTCAAATGGGCCCTTACTTTGTCTTAAACGAAAGTCCTGCTAAAGAAATGACATTCCCATCAGCCTCTGCTGTGCCAGTTAGCCACTGTTAGCATGCAAAAACGTTAAACTGAAATGGTGAATATGGTAAAAATAACACCTTCTAAACATGACAACAACATGTTAACATTGTCACTGTGAGTACGCTAACATTAGTATTGAGCTCAAAGCGTCAATGACAGATGCTAATATTACTGTAAAGTATTGGTCTTCTTGGTGGTTTAGTCATATTTCTCAAACCGTGGTTTTGTTTTTAACGATGAAAAGAAGAACAGCACAGTAATTTTTCATATCGTCACATTATGAATGTTAATCGTGCTTTCCCCCATTCTCTCCATCTGCTCCTGCTGATTTGGTGCTTTTTTGATCAAACTGGCCTCGGGATTGGAAAAAAAAAAAATAGAAAAAAAGAAAAGCAACAGCAAAACCGTGTTAAAAAGACATCCGACCGCAGGTTACACACTGTCACCACGACTTCATCATGTCTGCCTTTGCCACTTGCAAAAGGTTGAATCCCCCTGGCTCGCAGCGCTGCATCAGTGTCACCACACGCAAACATGTACACACACGCGGTGCACACATGCCACCCTTTTCTTTTACTGCTCCTCGTGTTTGCTCAGCGCTTTAGGTCACAGTCCTTGACATACATATCTGATTTTGAGCATTTCTCATTCATAGGTATCGATGCTGGTGTCTCCCGGTGCGGTGATCCATTAATCTTACCGGTCAAATCAATTTAAGTTATTCTGATCCAGTGGGGACAGATTTCTGTGGTGCAGTTTGAACGGGTCTGGCCTTTGATTCCAATTCCGTTTCGGAGAAAAATCATCACTTCTGCTGTTAGAGAGTTTTCATGTGAAATAGCATATTTAGTTATGATTTACAGTTTATAAATGGATTGCTTCGCGGAGTCGTGAAGGAATGGTCATGAACGGTTAGCCCGAGGAGGACAGGTGCAGCTGTGTTAACATCTGACAGGACTTCACTGTCAACATGTTATATGGGGGAGGACGTTTGTTTCTGCGCTCTCAAGGTGTCCCCTGTGCCCTTCATTAGGGATTAGGGTCACATGTTGAGACAGGAGCTGAGGTTGCAGGATCTCTCCGCTGTGTTGTCGCGGCTCGGTCGAGGTTACCCGCGCAGATTCACAGCCAAACCCCTGTGGCATTTTACAGTATGCGTCGCTAATCTGACATTGATGTAATAACAGTCCCACCTATGATTCATCCCGTACTTAAATCACACTAATTTAAGTCTTTCCTCTGGTCACTGTGTGGTGGGTTTAGGCGAGTCATGGATTAATCAGAGGGTTGTCATCAGTCTTTACTGTGGCTCCCCCCGAGAGCTTGACACACTACAACTACAGAAAACTTGAGGAAATCCTGTGAAGATTTGGGCTAATGCTGCGTGTATGGCAAATATCTGTAAGTCACAGAATCAGAGTGTTAAAACTAAAGCAGACTTCAATCATTCGCCAATAACAGGGAAATCTAGATCCAAATTAAAAGCAGATTTTAGGGCAAATATAAATAAAATCAGTAAAAGAAAATGGGAATTCATGCACATTCACGGCTATTTCTTAGCTAGATTTGACATTAAAAACACACAATCATCTTACTAAATATAATGCATTGCTGATTTTAAACGATCCAAGAGTACATCCAGGAGTTAAACTGACTTCCTTCTCAACTATCTACAACATCTAAATGCTACATACATACTGTATTCATGCATCAATAATAACGGTAATCATGATAATAGTATAGTATTCCTAAAGGGCATTTCTGCATAAGTAGTTGCAACAAAATAAAAGTGTATATAGAGAGTTCACTGCTTAATTTAAATGGATTGATTGACTATTAGACAAAATAATTCTGACCATAAATAGTATCAAAAATAACTTTAAGTGCAGTTTGCTGTTAAAGGTACAATATGTAACAATTGGCCTCCTACCAAAGGCCAATCCAGAAGAACTAACAGCAGCTTCTCCCTAGATATACACCAGCTGCTGCTAGCTTAAGCAGTTAGCTCAGTTAGCCGTGCAGCTAGCAGTCTGTACTGGGAGCTCAAAATTCCACTATGAGACAAGGCGGGCTGGAGCTAGCCGGTTAGCGTGCTAACTAGGGTAAATATCTCTAATGTCACATTCTGTTGATAATTTCTGTTACCTTTGGAATATCTGAAACCAAAACTTGCACCTTTAATACTGAAAAGCAACTGGTATGCTGGACTATGACATGTAGAAGAGTATTACTGATTTGACTTCAGAGTCCCAATACTTCTTCCAGCACTATTTTCTCTGTATTTGTGCTATGATTCATTAGGCTCCATATGTGTTGTCAAATTGCTGAATGTGTTTCTTTATTTGCCAGTTTTTTTTTTTCAAGCATTTTCTCCCCAAGTGCTGCACGTCATCTTAATTTGTGAAGACGGTTTCATTTGCACATGGCGGTGCTTTGGGCTCTTTGGGCCTCGCGTATTTCTACTCCACTCCTCTTAAATATTCCCCCGTGCCGTTAAACAGAAGCACTTAGGACGGTCTTCGTGTTCACATTGTTTTTTTAGCTCTTGATGGACTGCATAATTTGCTCCGCCGTATGGTTCATGCGTATGACGCAGCGGTCCACTAACATGCGGCATGATTAGAAGCATGGCAGCGCCGCAGGGCCTGATAATCTCAGCAGCTGCAGTGCATAATGTGGACAGTGTGTCGTGCATGGCTCACCATAGCCTTAAGACACAGTTCACTGTACTAATCCTGAGTAAAGGTCATTCTGCAGTCATGTAGCAGGAGTTGGAGAGCATAATGTTCCCTGCATACTTATTTTTAGGGCTTTGTTTAGTTGATTATTGTGTTGTCATTTAAGGGAGGAGCAGATGAAAATTCAGAACATAACATTTTCCAGCCTGGCCAGGACCGTCGCGTCCTCAGATTTCAAGCCCAATTTCGTTTTTTGACCCGGCGTTCATGACTCTGTCTCACCTTCAGACACGAGCGGCTCAGCCGGAGCCATGTTCTGGGGAGTTAAGGCTGAGCTGAGCACAAGTTGAAATTGCTTCGGGGGGGCTGGTGGCGTGGGGGCTTCGGTTAAGCCTTGTCTCGGGCCTTTGAAGATTTCCCCACGTTGCCCTGAGCTCTAAAGCCTCTGTTGTCGATGTAGGGCCTGTGCTCCAATTCCAGGTGCTTAGTCCCCAACCTGCAGTTTTGAAGTGTTTCGGGTCCTTTGGGGGGAATTTTTGAGCTTGAGGACAAAATCAATAAGTGCTTTTATTTTCGATGAGCAGAGGCTCTCTTCATTGAGTGTCTGAAAAGCTTGCACACTTTTGGAACTAACCAATGAGAGGCATTAATAATAGTCTTTATTCAGCTGAGGTGCTCATAAGTGGCCTCACTGGGATGGAAACAGAAGAGGCTAAAGAGGCATTTAAGACAAATCTGTATGCAATAGAGTAATGATTGCCCGCGCGCCGCGAGAATTTTAATTTGCCAGAGCATCAAAATGCAAGGCCCGTGGCTCCCCGCCTCGTGAAACAAGACATCAAATATGTCCCTGCAGCTGGGGAGCTTAGAGCTGAAGGCGTCGACAGCCGTCAGACATCTCCGCTCCGTTCCCTGCATACATTACCCGCTCTCTCTCACCCCGCCACCCCCACCCCATTTGTCTCTGTGCTCCCCAACTGTCTGCATCCGTGTGTGAAGCAGTGACCAATGCAGCTGGTCACTAGATGTCACCAGGCTGCCCTCAGCCATTGGTCCTGACTTTGAAAAGTCCCTCACGCTCTGAGTCAAGGGTTTGCTCATGTGTTCAGCTGCCGTTGTCACAACTTGAAAGTAAAACTGACTTTAACCTTTCATTTTTCGTCAAGGAGGACTGATTAATGTTGAATAAAAGGGTTTTTTTTTTGGATCTGTATATCGACTACGATAATCTTTTAAAGGGGCACTACGTAGTTTTGGGGAATGCATTTGAATCAGAGGAGAAAGCTCGTCATTGACTGATTTTTTTTTATGCCTAAATTAAATTAATTAAACAAACTGTCTTTGTTTTCATGACTGAATAAGCAAACTGACCTTAAAGGACGACACAATTTCATCCTGTTTTACTTTGTTTATATGTGGCGGACCCTGCCACCAAGTGTGAGACTGAGATATTACTCTATATGTAAATATTACGTGCTTTTTGCTGATTCATATGAAATAGCCATTTTGAATAACAATTGCGCAGACCTAAACTTTACGCACAGGCTGCAGCTGCTCCTCTCATCAAGTCAGTCAAGCCGAAATTAAGGTCTTCCTGTTACGTATTTAAAAAATAAAAGCGTGGTTGCTGTTCTGTTTTTATGTTTAGCGTCTCCAAATATTGTGCTTCCAAAGAGAATGATATTGAATTATCCAAAATGGCACGAGTAGTATTCTTATTGTGTTACGAGGCTGTTAAAGGTGTATGGTGCAGCGCACCTTAACAGATTCATGTCTGGGCAGTAGTCATTTTGGGTAGAGGCTTTCAATGCAACTATTCATATTATTTAGTTACTTTTCCGTCCCATTGTCAATATCTGCACCTATACCTTGTAACAATGTTCAGTTTCATCCTGCTTAAACCATGTATTCTTTCTTTATTGCCAGGTGGACACCAAAACGTCAGCCCAGGGAGGATGGAGGAGGCTGACTTTGGTCAAAAGTTACTAACAGGCTATGTATTTCTTAATTTAATTTACATTTCATTATTGATTACTGTAAATAAATGGTACATGATGTTAAATATAAAACAGATATAAGCACCAAGGGACGGGGGACAATAGCGAAGGGGACTGAGCATTTAAACTATCTTTTACACATTCCCCCCAAACGCAACACGTCCGTAACCTGCTGTTTTAATTTGAAGGCGATGCCCCCACTTTTCCGGTCTCATCATCGCTAACTTTGACATCTGTCCGCAGCTGTCCGCGCGCACCTATCCATCCAGGCAGGACGCGCAGTCGCTCCCCGGTCACAGCTGCTGGCCAGAGGCTGGATGCCAGCGACAGAAGCGCAGGACGGAGGGATGCGCACTTAATTAACTCCATATCTTTTCTTCCAGTCGTCCTGAAGCCCCCCTGTCCTCCGTCACAATTCACCCCCGGAGACGCTCCACGGGTCTTCTGTCGTCCTTTGGCGCCCGGACCGCGCGGAGGAAGTGGCTGGTGGTCTTTCTGGTGACCGCCGTCGCGATGGTTCTGCTGGTTCTGGCCGTGGCTGTCCCGTTACTACTGCTCCGGTCCCCTGAGACCTCCGGTCATTACTACGAAATGATGGGCACCTGTCGGATGGTCTGTGACCCGTACACCCCCAAACCGGGAGGCGCCACCGCCATGGAGGTTATCCAGAACGTTAACGGTGTCAATCCGCAGCCGCCGATGGCGCAAGGGAGCCGCGGGGAGCCGGGGAGACCGGGTAAACCTGGATCCAGGGGCCCGCCGGGAGAACCAGGACCCCCTGGTCCGAGGGGGCCACCGGGTGAGCGCGGCGGCGGCGGCGGTAAGACATCCTACCCCACCACAACCGGAGCGACCGGAGGGGAGAACGGCGAATCAGACGGTGCGAACATCACGGCCAACGGCTTCAGGATCGCGTTTTACGTCGGTCTGAAGAATCCACACGAGGGATACGAGGTGTTAAAGTTTGACGACGTGATTACAAACTTGGGCAACCACTACGACGCGAGCACCGGGAAGTTCACCTGCCATGTGTCCGGGATCTATTTCTTCACCTACCATGTGTTGATGCGGGGAGGGGACGGGACGAGCATGTGGGCCGACCTGTGCAAAAACGGACAGGTAATGTGAGCGCGCCAACTGTGTCGTTGTTACACCTTTAACGTCTCGTTCTCCACACCAAAATCACCAAACTGTAGGTTTTACGCACAAAAAGCGCACAAACTCGCCCGATACTTGGTGTTTGTTCTTATATAACTGCATATCGAAATTATTCATACATTGTGTCACGATTTAAAGGTAACGTCAGCGATGTTTTTGGTCTAATCCAGATCTCTGCACGCTCTGTTTGGCTGTCAAGCTCGTGCGCAAATGGTTCAGCTGGATGAGGAGTCAGAAATGAGCCTCAACAGCATCAGTGTTCAAAATAAAAGCTGCAAAATTCATATTTGGATGAGGCTTTGTGTCAAATGTAACTTTACATTATCATGTATTACGATTCTGTAATGGTTAGTTGTGGGATTAAAGGAGCAGTATGTAGTTTGGGGGAGACGCTGAATGATTTTTCTTTCTGCCTAAACAGACGAAATAAACAAACTGTCTTTATTTTTTATGACTGAATAAATTTAACAAACAAACTGACCCAAAAGGACAGTACAGTTTGTTTGTTTGTTTGTTTGTTTGTTTGTTTATGTGTGGCAGACCCTGCCACCTCTCTAGCTTCAAACAGTGTTCTTGAGACCTTATTTTCCCCTGAGAACAGCTTGTTTAATGCAGTTATAGAAATAATCAACATTCCTGTTTGTGTTATTAACTCATTAATAATTCTGAGTTAAAATGTATTTTCACAAACTACATCTTGCCCCTTTAACGTCTAATTTACCAAACGGCCATCAACACAGTAGATACTTTGGTCCATTCATGTACCAAATGCTATTTTTAAGGCTGCACCACTGCTGTTTCACTCTGCCTCTCAGGCACACATGAACTTTTCTTCTCAGTTTCCACCTCCATTGTCTCTTTTCTCCCCCCAGGTGAGGGCCAGCGCCATCGCCCAGGACGCCGACCAGAACTACGACTACGCCAGCAACAGCGCCGTGCTGCACTTAGACTCTGGGGACGAGATCTACGTCAAGCTGGACGGCGGCAAAGCTCATGGAGGCAACAACAACAAGTACAGCACCTTCTCCGGCTTCATCTTATACCCCGACTAAACAACGCGCAGCTCCATGGACAGTAATCGTCACTGAAAGACGGTTTCCATTCGAGTGTATGGTCCAATATGTCTCTCCTGTTTTGAAGATAGGTGCTACGACGCACAGGCTTACCCGCCACTGTGTGTTTGGTTAGTGAAAGACCTTTTTGTATATGTATTTGATTTACGTTAAGTTCAGCTGCTGCACTGTCATCAGACTATAATACCATGGGAAAGCTGATGGTCCGGGTGGTGAGAGCATGCCAGAGATTACAGACACAACACCCCATAAATGCACCGAGCTGGGAAAGTGTGATGTTTCTTATGTTTCTTTGATGAAGGTGAACAGTGTTTTGGGGGAAATGAGGCCGACTGGCTGTTTACAGGCTTAGAGGTTCTTATGACCGACTGCGTGTGTTATTGATGTTTCATATATTAGGCTGAAATGGCAAAATAATTTAATGGTGGTGTCAAATGAATGTTTGAGAGTAAACCTTAGCCAGCAGTGTGTGGTCTTGAGGTCTGGTCACACCAGTATTTTAAAGGTGCACTATAT
Source organism: Diplodus sargus (assembly GCA_903131615.1). NCBI lineage: Eukaryota > Metazoa > Chordata > Actinopteri > Spariformes > Sparidae > Diplodus > Diplodus sargus. The sequence goes on along the minus strand of CAEMYA010000158.1, from coordinate 2,814,963 downwards.
AGTTTTGGATTTTCAGAACAGAAACTTCTCCATTGACTCAGTTATACCTAAACAAACACTATCTTTGTTTTTTCATGGTTGAATAAACAAACACAACTTCATACAGTTTTACTTTGTTAATGTGTGGCGGACCCTGCCACCTTTCTAGCTTCAAACAGTGTTCTGGGGACCTTATTTTCCTCTGAGAACAGCTTGTTTATTCAGTTATGGGAAATAGTTTATATTATTACCTTATTAATCTTGTAAATATTGGAATTCTGAGTTTGAATTTCTTCTCCACAACTACATACTGCCCCTTTAAACAGGACCAAATCAATTCATTCCAGTTTCAACCTTGTGGGGAGATTACATGCAAGATATCATGTCGAGTTCAACTGTAGTGAACTTTAAGAGAGAAATTTGTGCCATAGTCAAACTTTTAGCGGACAGAGATCCCAAAATTGCAAAATGGAGGAAGCTATCGTAGCTAATTAGCTGTGTTACACCTCCCTGTTCTATTTAACCTCCTCTGTTTGAGTATAAATTGCTCCACAAAAATGATATGGTTTGCAGAAAGTTATGTGAAAGAAGCCAATTGTACTAATGTCTTCTGGGTAACTTCTACCTTATTGTTACGTTAGCGACCAAGCTAACAAGCTTGTACCTGACCATTAGTAAGCTTGCTAGCTTGCGTCTCTCTTTAATACATTTCTTAACTGATTTAAATGATGTGCAGCCCTCAGAGCAATATGCAGTACAGAGAAGGTTAGAGAATGATAGAACCAATCACAGTGTTTGTTTACAATAACTTGCTGGTAGAAAACCCATGCGTCACGCGCTAGCTTACATACAATATAGTTGTCTTTTTTTTAATGATGTTATAAGTGTATACATCTCATTAATCTAAAATGCATGTTTGATTATTTAGTATCTCTTTAAAAATTAAACTTCCACTAATGTTAGCTTGAAATGTGTTGCTGTTAGGTAGATATCAAAGATGCTAGCTAAGCAACGCAGTTCTTGAATCAAGTACAGCTGAAACGTCATTGTCGAACAAATATATTTAAAAGTTAGTTAGCGAATAAAAATGATAACTGAAATAAACTAGTGGGCTGGTTTCACATATCTGCAATGTTAATCGATGGCCAGTTGTCTACACGGAAATGACTCGTTGTTAGTGCAACATCAAGTTGATGTATTTTCCCATAGGCTAATTGGAAAAGTGGTTGCAAAATATTGCTAACAATTTTTTGTTCAAAAGTTACAACATTGCAAAATGACACGTTTCACTATCAGATCAATTTTGTCAAGTTAGTTTTAGAAAGTCTAGAAGAGCTGCACAATAGTTTTATCCCCATTCAAGTAGCCAAGTGCTAGACTGGAAAGTAGCCCTCTGGTGGCAGAAGTTTGAAGTGCACATGCTCTATGGGCCTCAAATGCAGAAGCTACGTAGAAGATCTGGTTAAATTTATACCCAGGAACCCAAACTATTTCATCTGGGGCCCACACTCTGACACTATACCCAGTTTCTCCTTAATACAACCATGAATGTGACTAACTACTGCTGGCATGTTGCTGGCTGGCTAGCAGGTTAGCGGTTTGCCGCCAGCTACAGCTGCTCACAGATTAGTCGCTACATCATTAAGCTTCTGTGACCAAATATTTTGCCAATATGCGCAGACGTGCCACTTCCTGGTGCGACCAGGCCTTTCCCAAGGTATCTAAAATACCGCCACTTGTAGCATTATATAACTTGTTCTCTCTTTAAAGCCCCGTTTTGTCTTTCTGTCTTTGTTTATTCTTTTTAAACCAAAAGCAAATACAACGTCAGCATTCACAGCAGTATGGGAGCAGCTTAAAAAGACATACAGTACATCTTTCCCCCATGATTCAGCCGTCATGCACCTTAACTGGATAAGCTGGGCCTGCTTCAGAGGATATGAGTAGAAAGTGCCAAAGATGACGGACTTCGCTGTCTAGATAAGATGCTAAATATCTTACCTTATACGGGCCATCTTGATCGCTATGGCAAGCCAATTCGTGGTGCTTTGAGTAATGTTTCAAAAACACAGCCCAATAACCTCACATGAACGATAGAAATGGATGTCTTGCATCAATATTGCATTGAGTTATATTTTGTTCTCATATATGCGAATAAATGTTGTTTGACAAAATGTTTGTTTTTGTGTGAAAATCTCTGACCAAGCAACGACACGTTAACACATACATTACATTTGCCCCTTCCTCAGGGCACGAGGAGATTCATTCTGACGAAGACGCTGCTGTAAGCAAGTTCTCACCGGGGAACAACTGGTGGGTCAGTTGTTTTCCGTTTCTTGTTTAACCCTAATGTCAGAGCGATGCGTTTCTGCGAGCAATTTGTCCGTTCACATTTGGTTCCGCGGGCTGCCCTGTCTGAACGTGTTGCACTGCCCTGTAGCCTACAGACTCCGGTCGGAGCTCACAGGTTCCAGGTGCCTCTCTGAATGTCCTCGCTCCACCGTAGCTCGCAGACATTTTACTCCGTCTAGACACCATTTTGCTCATTTTGTGCTCCTGTTCGAAAAGGTTACACTGAAATCCTCACATTTGTATTGTACACCAGATGTTGTTGATTCTAGTGTCGAGCAGTTTATGGAGGAAATAATTAATAGATTAATTCAGGGAGTAACTTTTAGATTAAGGAAAATAATTGTTTCAACAACACATCTGCAATGTGAAGATGTACTGTGCAGTTTTTAATCAGGACAATTACATTTCATAACGTTTTACTTTGTTTGTATGTGGCGGACCCTGCCACCTCTCTAGCTTCAAACAGTGTTCTGGGACCTTGTTTTCTTCCGAGAACAGCTTGTTTATTCAGTTAGGGAAAGAAAAAAATATTTCTGAGTTTGTATTATTACCTCATTAATATTCTGAGGTTGAATTTCTTCTCCTAAACTACAGAGTGCCCCTTTAAATGCTTTTATTTTTGAAGGACAGCAAAATAGCGACGGCTCGCAGACTGTTAGCTTGTATGAGATGTGTTGAGGACACGTAAACAACATGCCACACACGTCTCTTCTGATAATCTCACATATAAAACCGGGCCGAAGGTGGTGGCTGCCAGCTTCCGTGTTTCACTTTTAATTAACTTGTATTGAGATTTGCAAACGCTGTACCAGACTCAAATATTGCTGTAAGCCTTCATTAAGATGATGGCTGTTTTTGTGTGTGTTTTGATTTGTTGTTTTTTTTGTGTGTGTTTTCTTTTCTGATCCCCTCAGGAACACACACACACACACAAAACAGCTGTTTACACACCACTCCTGTCAATTTAAATGGAAATCATGGGAAAGCAAATATTAGCATGTCTGGTTAGATAAACCTCCATTAAGGTGTTGGCTCCATTTTGCTGCGCTCAACAAACTGACTCGATCCTGCTCAGATGGGGCTGCGTCATACTGGAGCTGCTTGATGAAAAAAAAAAAAAACCAAAAAACGAACAAAACAGGGAGACAGTTTCTGTGCATAAACGGAAAAAGCTCACCTTACATGAGAACACATTCACGATTATTCTTAGAGCAACCTCTCATGCCAGAATATGAGAACCTTGTAGTTTATATTTGTAGTCCAGGTTTTGTCGAGTAATGTTTGAGTGGGCCTTGGTTGCATAAACCAACCAAAGAGAGCAAACGAGGTTCAATTTATTGTCTGAGTAATCTCAAAAACCCATATTGGCTATCTTCTGATGATGATTTAGCTTTTAATCATCTCTTTATCTGCATCTGCATGCAACTATCTGTTCATAGAGTTTAGCCGAAATGTTGTCTTGTATCCATTCTCATGTCTCAAGTGACTTACTGAACCGAGGTATCGGGCCAGTTAACCGTTATCCGGATATCTGCTGGCTACATCGGAAGCCCCGAAATGTTGGCCGTTGCCCTCAGAGGTTGATTCACCGTCGTCATCTTTATCTTTAGCTGATGGATTCTGAGATTGTTCTTAGATAGTATGATGGGAGCAGGCAGGGGCAAACCCTGGAACAAAGAACATAAAAAAAACAGTGAAAGCGCTGTGATAGCAGGCAGGAACACCAGGAACATGAGGACCAAGAGAAACACTAGGACCTGGAGCATGAGGAACACCAGAGACACCACTCCACAAACGTCTGCTTTTCAGCATTTGTAAGTGTCAAAGCACTGGGTATCTCTGACCAGATCTCGGGGCAATGTCCAGCTGTTTTTGTGGCAACCAATTCAGATCTTTTAAGCCAAAACAATTTAACAGGTATCGTCAGCAACTGGACTTGTTTCAGTTTCTTGAAGACGTTTCACTTTTCATCTTCTTCTCTTCGGTTCTGACTAACTGGAGAAGAGAGCTGAAGAAGCCTCTTGGATGAGAAGTGAAACGTCTTCAAGAACCTGAAACAAGTTCAGTGTCGATACAGCACCTGGATTGACCATGAGCTGGATGATTGAGAACCTTCATCAACTAGTGTTAAGTGTTTTCGTGTCCTAATCTAACCAGAGCGTGAACACATCATTGTCAGAAACAAGAGAAGAGAAACATTTAAACATTGAAGAAACGTTAGGTTGTTACTTATATATGGTTTTGCAGAAACATACTTTGCCAAACAGACCTTGGATTTATCTCCGTCATTGTCCCAGGTGATTTCACAGTCCACCAACCTTCATCAAAATGCTGACAGCCGTCCCACGTCTGAGAAAGAAACACTGAAAACTGAAGCAAGAAAATTAAATCACATTTGTTCAAAGCAGACGAGATGGAAGGTTTCATCGCTGGGAACACATGACAAGAGAACAAATGAAGCGCTCAATGGGACGGTGAATGTTCTGAGATGACGAAGGTTGGTTACCGGTCGAGGTTTTTTTGAAAATGTGAAGGGATGATGTCACCAGCGACGGGCTTTCAAACTGTTTAATGATCAAAGCTTGATGGCCTTGTAAAGGCTCTCGGCCCCCACTGCAGACACATTTAGGATGAAAAGTGGAGCTGCTGACACCAACTGAGACATCAGCAGCAGTACGTGTCACGGGCTGCCAGACGGATGCTCTCTCTCACACACATCCACACACACATCCACACACACACACACACACACACACACACACACACACACACACACACAAACTCAAACACGCACAACAGCACGATAGATGATCAGGCTGCTCCATCCCCCTAGTCTGGGTGACAGTGAGGGATTGCTGAGTGACAGACGGAGTAGTGAAATTCTCTGATGGATGAGATAAGTGGGACGAAGCCTCTATCTCTCTTTCTCTCTCTCACACACACACACACACAAACACACTCAAACACAAAACACACACATATTGTGTTCAGGGCAATTCGGCTTGACAGGCAGCCGAGCAACAGGCATTGTATTGGAGTAGCGACGGCGTGTGTTGCCAGGTTTGCTCTGCCAAGTTTTTTGTGCGTGTCTGTTTGTTCTACACGGCAGACAACTCAGATCTTCTGATTAAACTGCCAGTCTAATGTAATAATAGAGCTCGCAGTGCCAAAACATACCAGCTTGCTTCCCAAATGTTCGTCTCCGGCAGCAAAAAGCAGTCCGCCTCGCATGATTCCTGCCTGATTGTCGAATCGACGTGAGAAATTGCAGCCGACAAGCTCTCTGCGCAGGCAGCCAATCATTAGGACATTTTTAAAACCTCTCCTCATTCTTTCACTCCGCTGATTTTCTCCCTGCGATGATTGATCCATGTTCATGCCTCAGATGCAAATGCCAGCCCGGCATGAGCGAAATATTAAAAAAAGGGACTTCTGCAGGGACCCGCAGAGAGGTTGGATGCCTGATCTGAGAACTTTCACTCTATAATTGACACCGTCTGCTTATCTTCTTCTTTTGTCTGTTGTCTGAGTCTCAAGCTGGTGTCCTGACACAAAACACAGCTGGGAGGGGAGGATGTCATCACAGGAAAACTGTGCATAAGAAAGGAGGTTAAACTGAGGAGCCGCAGCATTAAAGATGCAACAGTGTACGATAGAACAAAGACAGTCTGAATGTCTGCTACATTTACTTTTATGTGATCATTTGTATATCAAATACATTGAGTTTTTAGGGACTGTGTGAAAATAATTAGGTAGAGTGGCAGGGTCCGCACAGGGTCAATGTTTCTTTTTGCTGGTAAGAGGGGTGTCTTTTATTTTTTCTTACCCTGAGTTTTAGTTACCCTGTTGTTCCTGTCAGCCTTCCCATGCAATACATTTAGTATTATCACAAAAAGTGAGAGAAAAGATGGCTTTCCGTCTTGAACAGTGGTATCACGCTTGGCAGACTTGTAACTTCACTATTACACCATCCCGTCTTTATTCTGATAAGAAAGCTCGAAGCTCGAGCACCAGGGAAGCGTCAGTGTTTACACCGCTAGCACAGAAGCCTTGGATTGGGACAAGGCTAGCTGGTCAGCATGCTGACTTCCGTAGAGTTCTCTGCGACACAATATAAAGACGTCATCATCAAGTCAAAACTGCTATTCATTCACATTCTGTTCATTTTTGAATATTCTTCAAAAATGAACACAAATTCGTAAATATTGCCCACAATAGACACAATAAATTGTAGGCGACTGTATCCTAGTATTCTCATTCATCATTCTATGTGAACTAAAGCTCTTTTCAGACAAGGAACACTAAACGTCCTGGCTTCATCTGTCTGTGAAGTGACAGTCTTTTGGCATTCAGCAGTAAAGGATCTGAACACCTCCTCCACGACTGTTCAGCAGCAGCCACACATTTATTTACTGTTGCAAAATCATTTACTTTATATACATTTAGGGTAAAATATGTCTTTAATGTATATGGAAATTCTTACAATATGTTTTGCGATGGACTACAAAAATATTACATACACACATAGATAGATATGTGAGTATGTAATGCATTATTAAAAATGCTCTTTAATAAATTGCAGCAACATAAACTACAAACAGGAAGTGTGATGAGTTTGAATCATATGCTATAGCCCGCACGGTCACCTGATCTCAACACAACCTAAACTCGAACCCAAACAAACACAGACAAACAACAACCCAAACCAAAACCGACGCCGAGACACTGATATAAGTTTTGCTCCAGTGGAATTTCCTCTCAGTATCACGATTCAGATGCTGGATAATGACTCAGCCAAACACTGACTCACTCCATCTGTCAGTCTGCACTCTGAAAATTACATATCTTTTGCGGTTTAATCGGCAAAACGAGGGAAGGAGAGGGGAATCAGAGGGGAGAGGGAAGGAGGAAACCATGAGGGGATTACAAAGATCTTTTTTACGTAGAAGTAAACAAAAGAATATGAAGAGAAAAAACTAATTAATGCGCTCCTTGAAGGGTTTCTACTCGGGGTTAAACACATTTGGCAAATAATTTCACGTGGCTGCATTTGCAAAGAAAATACAGTTCATGAACCCATCTTTTGTCAAAAGCTGCATATGACATTGTGAATACATGCACATGTATATTTATCGGGCCCTGTGAGCAGCTCATTGTACAGTATGACAGTGGCAGAGATTCTATCACTGTCTTCAGAGTCATTAAAATGCACTGAGCTGTCACTCTTAAATATCTGCAGCGCCACACGCAGTGTTAAAGCTGCCCTTTGTGTCGTTTTATCATTGTGAGAGCTACGCGAGGAATGCAGCCATTTTAATGACCGACAGATGGTTCAAGCTATTTCCTATGCGGAAAGAAATCCACGCTGGATTATTTGCTGCTAATATTTGTTATCTATGATAATAAACTATAGAATATGTAACAATAGAAGACATTAGAATAAGTCATCTTGAGCTGTGAGAGACTGTGAAAGATATTTTTCACGGAAACTAATGAAGAAAATGATCAGATTAATTGATAATAAAAATAATCATGAGCTGTTAAACCAAAACCACCTCCCTATGCAGACATCGTTGCTCTTCATGCTACTTTGCTTGACTTCCTCCTTTGCTGCTGTGTAACTACGAGGCCACTAGAGGTCGCAGCCTAACAAGAAACGTAGATACAGAGGAGCATAGAGGACTTTGCTGCTTTAACCTGTTCTAATGAGGATGGCCTGAATTTTAAAGGGATACATACAGCCAGGAGATGATACGTTTAGTATAAAAATTGGAAGCAGGTGGGCACAACTAGACTAGCTATGCCTCCCACAGTTTTCCCCGGTCTTTATGGTAAGCAAAGTTAATCATCTCTGCTAGCACAACCTTCATAACATGAGAGTGGTATCAATCTTCTCATCTAACACTCGACAATGAAACAACTTCCCGAAATTTCAAATGATCCTTTCTTCATATCACAATCTTTAATTTTGACTCGGGCAAATGTATTTCCATTTTTCTGAGGACACTTGATCTTGTAATACTTCGATATATGAGCGCTAACATCCTTGTACACAAATGGTTTACAGTCAGGCAGCAAAATGGCAAAACTGTCAGATACACATCTCTGTCTTGTTCTCGGGGCCGGGTGATAATGAGAGGCTAAAAGAGAAGAGGCAGAGATCAATCACACACACATATACACGCACACACTGCCTCCCGTATCCTGTCAACGATCACCCACCTCTTCTTGCCCCAGCCTTCTCCTCATCACCTCTTTCTCCCACACATTTATACAGTCATTATTTATGTCCTGCCTCCTCCCTCAGCTGGTCATGACAGACAGGAGTTTAAGAGCTTGTTAGCATCCAGTTTAGCATTTAGCACAGATTTATGCGCCTCAGCGAAGCCTCATAGAGCCGTTAACATAGCTGTAAACTAACCTGTTAGCATTATTGGTCCTGCCTCTGTGTGTATAGCTGAATGCCGACTTGTGTTTTTAAGTTATTTGAGTGGTCAATAAGACAAAATATAGATTTAAAAAAGTGCTTTTTTTACACACACACACTTACACACACACACACACACACATACATATATTTTTATATGAGCATCATGCTGCACCTGTTTACTTCCAAGCGATAGTCAAAAAGTGGGGGATTGGGGCCTTAACTTGAAACAGCCAATTCATTCAGATTTACTACAGCTTCATTATCATTTCCCTTAGATTACTCAAACGGTGTAAAACGGCTGTCATCTGTCCGCTTTCAAATCTGATAATGACTGAGGTATCATTAATTTATCACTATGTCTCCCGAGGAGGTTTTTGTAATCCTGTGTCATGCAATCTGTCATTTCTGAATATAGGGGAGTAAAGGTTAAGGAAATAAGTCATCGGAGCAGGCGGCTTTTTATTGTAACAAGGCCAATGAGGACTATATCTTTCATCTCTTCTCTGGCTGATGACAGTGACAGGCCGAGGATGCCAGATGAGAGAGACGATCCTCCGAGAGTCGACTGAAAGGTTAGAGTGGCTCGAAGCAGCATGGCTGATGAGGAGACACACACACACACACACACACTGAAACTCCTTCAGTCATGCTTACAAATGGTGCTGCTGTTTCCCATTAAATAGACCATAAAAACCTGCATTATACTTAATTGGACACAGATCTGAAAAGGGTGGGAAATCATGTATCAAAGATATACTCATGATAAGTTTAATGACATCAGATAACACAAGGCCAGAGCTGTTGGCTTTAATACAAAACAATCCCATTTGCAGTCAGCTCTAGACACAAGAGTCGAGTGCAGATGGAGGAATAAACACCAGAGCCATTTACAGACAGGAGGAAAGCTCTGAGACTACTTTTAAACTCCCTTAAACTGAGATTAAAAGGCTGGTTTATCTTCACTTCTGTTTATCAACCTGACTGCAGCTGTCTCTGCAGAGGTGATCTTCATTGTCGGGTGTTCATGTACTGGAACGTTAACTGCTGACTGGAGTTGGAGGGTTGATATACTTGTTTTTAGAGATGTAAATCTGAAATCTTACATACTATATCTTTAAATAAAAACACAAATGTCAGGCTCAGGACGGTACCATTGGAAATGTTAGGGAATCCCTGAAAACAGTGGGCTCTGTCCTCCGTTAAGATGGTACTTGAGAACGGTGGCACTTTGAGCTATATAATAACTTTGGAGTGCTAACATGCTCCCAAGCGAGGAATGCTGTCAGGGAGCAGCGCCAGAATAGGGCACGGAGCTGGGCAAGCACTGGGCTCAGAAGCCTCCCAGTGGACACGGCCCGGACCGGGACAGATCGAAGCACAGGCTTCCAGGCAGACGTGAGTTAGTTTGACAACTGTGAATACTGTAGTGAGCTGATTTACTGATCAGGACTCTAACTCTGGGTACAACCAAGATGGGGTGGGTTCAGCTGGGGACAGGGAGAGGTGTAGAGCAGGAGAGGAGGGAGAAGGAGTCATCAGCCACCTCCAGAGACCTTAATTATACAATCAGACTGTCGACACTTGAGGTACAACGTAGTATTGTGAGACAGGAGGGGCTGGAGCAAGCTTGATAGCACGCTAACGTCAACACAATACATCGCCACAGCTGTTAGTTCTTTGAATACTGATGATAATTTCAGTCATTTTTATAAATGTTTTAAACAAAACATTTTCACTGTACCATTTTCAATGGCTATCTATCTGGATGTGTTTAAGTTACTTGAAAAAGAGAAGAAAAAAGATGTCAACCTAATGGTGGCACAAGACACTAGACACATCTACATTTCTTCTTCACAGCAGCGGCGCGAAGCACGACGGGTAAATCTGTTAACACAAGCCCAGCAAAGTGTCTGCATCGATTTAATTTGCCAATTACTAAACGGGGCCCATTTATCACCACCTTAAGCTTTCACAAACTTCTCAGCGAGGCGTAATAGGACCGAGGAGCAATCTGTCGCCCTCTTCTCATTAGGACTCTAAAAGATCCCCCGAAGCTTAATTATTTATCTGCATTAATATCCCGTCAATTATTGATGATAGGTGAGTGGGTGTGTATGTGTGAGAAGGCCAAAGATCAGCCCTCCTTTACCTCAGCCTCCCTCCTGATTAATGGATGAGGGAGAGGAGCCCTTCATGTATTATTACTGCAGAGAGCCTGGACCTTGGAGAAAGAGAGAGAGAGAGAGAGAGAGAGAGACAGACAGACAGACAGACAGACAGACAGACAGACAGACAGACGGAAGGAAAGAAGGAAGGGAGGGAAGAGAGTACGGAAAGTCAGTGAATGATAATCACCGCTTAGTATGCAAACATGTCTCTGTGCATCGCTGGCATTTCAATATTTGACAGGGCATTTATGGCGGTAAGTGGTCGAGTTGAGAGTGTAAAAATTGAAAATTCATCCGAGTTGGTGACACAAATCTGCTTAAATCTCACACCTGTGGCAGGTTGTGAAGTGTCAAACAATGGGAAAAAGTGGAAAACATTCATTTCAGGTTTCAGTCTTGATGGAGCACGTTTTAAATCAGAAGACAAAGAGCGAATAAACAAACTGACCTACTGACTACTTTGTTTATATATGGCGGACTCTGCCACCTTTTTAGCTTCAAACAGTGTTCTGAGACCTTATTTTCCTCTGAGAACAACTTGATTATTCACCGATAGAAAAAAGTATTATTACTGAGTTTGTATTATTACCTCATTAAGATTGTAAATATCAAAATTCAGGGTTTGAATATTTTCTTGAGAACAACGTAATGCCCCTTTAAGCTGCTGTTTACAGCTGGTTTCACAGCCTCACTGCTGCAGTTTAGATATCTTACACAAGTTGAGATATGTACTTTTCCTATCCTTCCCAAATCTTCTACCAATTTCAATAAACAAACTTAACGCTAAACTATGGCGTGGTTTTGTTAGTGACAGGCTGCTTTAAATGAAAAATGACCTTGTTGTTTGCTTTGGCTTTTAGAGAGGAAGAGATATACTTTTGAGAATGCCCATTCATCCTGCTTCATGCCTCTAAATAATTATTTTTATGACGTCCCCTTAAACTGCTTGTGTCGCTCAGTTGCTGTCTGAATGTTCATCAGTGTTTTTCAGCTGCTTTACGCTGACATCTAGTGTACAAGCAGAGTACAGCAAGGCATTGTTTGTCGAAGTACTTGAAAAGTGTTTCGCGTGTGTATGCAGTTGGAAATGGTCATTTTTCACACTGACTTTTTTTTAGAATAAACAGTGAAGAAACTTATCAAGTGGAGCTATACAAAAATACTGTTTACATTGTTTTAAAGACATAAGTGTCACAAAATAAACATTAACATATGCATGCATAGAGAAATGCATTTCTCATGTGCGAAAGTGAAAATAAAGGCCTCATACATTTCTAATCTGCTTGGACAATACAAACCCTCTTAGGTGCCTTAAATATTTAGAGGAACCAAATACAGTGAACAGCTGGGTGGTGTAATGATGAAGCACAGGCTGGGGCTAGCTGGGTAGCATGCTAACTTAAGTAGATGTCTATAACCCCAAAACATACAGTGGACGTCCTTGATGTGACACAAAAACTCTGATTTCTTCACATTCTGTTCTTTGACTGTTTGTATCTTATCAAATACAATTTTGTATTGCATATTATTTGTTATCGTTTCTGGTACATGCATGTTTTTTTTCCTATTTAAAGAATCTCTCTTTATACAAGAATCAAAAATACAATGTAAGAGGGGAATGTTTGTGGATAAACAGACCTTAAAAAACATGAAGACTGGTTGGTTTATTCCTCTTCATGGTGTTTTGTGTTTGTCATATAGACTTTAAATCATGCCCAAAGTGAAACATGGTTCATATATGCATTTACAAAATGTGGCATTTACACATCTACGTCACTAGATGTCGCCAAAACCCTACACTTGCTTTTGACTCCCTGGGTCTCCAGATGTGGAAACCTAAACGCAGAGGTGCACACAGTGTTTCACTGCAGCAACTTCAAACAAATATACTTTATCTACCTTCAGCAACAGACTTCATTGAAGTGTTGTCTAATTTAAGAAGGTTCTTGTTGTTTGTACTTTGTACTTGGGCCTCCATTTGGTACATTGACTTCATACATATTAAAATCTGCCTCCTCAGACGTAGACACTGTTTGCTGTCACACCAAATGTCTGTTCAGCCAACAAAAAATGATACGCGATCTGATGGGACTGCCCTTGTTTTGCTATCTGAACTGAATGAACATGAGTGAATGTGCCATTATTTTCCGTCTCCCTCCACCAGGTGACAGCACCAGCATACAGCTGCTGCACATCAACACAGACTCCATCCAAAGCTTTACAACTCTGCTGAGTCTTACACCTATTTTTTTTTTTTTATGTCATGTGAACCATGAAACTTTTTTTAATCCGTCTGACAATGTGAAGAGGAGATTTCTCTTTCTAAATAACAATCAATATACATTTGTCTGAAGAAAAACAAAAAAATAAATTCACAGATAAGCATTCTTGAAGAGGACATTAGTGGAAATTTAAATATTTTTTGTGGCCTTAAAAAAGGTGCAAGGCTTAATTCCGATTCTAAGATGACCGTGAATACGACGATTTGGGTGTGGGAAGAAAATATAATTCAATTTTTGAGAGCCAGAGATGAGATTTAATATTTTTCTGTTGTAATGATGAAGTCGTTGATTCAGTTTGAACATGTTCAATAAGGCTGTGACTAAAATTAGACTATCTGGGGTAAACACAAATTAAATTATTGGTAAATTTGATTCATAAAGTAAACAATATTCTTTGGTAATGTTTTTCAATTTTTCACAGGAACAGACCTCAATACGTCACTATAACACATTTGCATTTCTACCACTTGTGCTGGCTTTTGTATCGGCGTAATCTGTTTTATATTTCACATCAGACTATATGTTATTTTTCTTAATACAAAATAAAACTAACTTCAAAGATGCATTATGTTATTCCGGGAAGAAATTATAATCAGAAGAGAAAGATGCCTTTCTATGCCTAAACAAGCTAAATAAACACATGCTGGTACGGTTTTACTTTGTTTATGTTTGGCGGACCCTGCCACCTTTCCAGCCTCTAGCTTATTTTCCTCTGAGAGCAGCTTGTTTACTCAGTCATGGGGGTAAATAAATATTTCTGAGTTTGTATTATTACTTCATCAATATTAAAAATGTTACAATTCTGAATTTGAATTTCTTCTCCAAAACGACACAGTGCCCCTTTAACAGAAAATTATTGTAAGTAATATAAATACTCTTGGGGCACCTATAGTAGTAGGTAATTCGATTCATTTAAAACAACTGGAAGCACTGTGAACAAGTGAACATTTAAGATAAATATCAGGCAGTTCTTTGGCCTCTAATTGTGACCAGAATGGAAGAAAGCACAAGCGAGCAGATCTGAGGTGGAGCCGAGCTGATAAATCAAACGCAATGGCGGAATATAGTGCGGCTGTTTGCGAAGATAGTTTCCCTTCGTTTGGCGGCGGGGTTGTTCCGTCCAATCCTCCACACACCGGAAGGAGATAATCAAGTAAGTGAGCAGCCTAAAAGCTGTGGAGACATGATTTTATTTGCTGTGGTCCACACACGCGCGCGCGCACACACGTGTGTGTGTGTGTGTGTGTGTGTGTGTGTGTGTGTGTGTGTGTGTGTGTGTGCGCCCCCGCCTCTGAAGCACCTCCTGTATATAGGCTACTCAATAAAAACCGGGGCTGCGATCCGTCAGTGCATTCATCATCCTATTACGGCGACAAATCCGGCTCCCAACCACGTGAAAGGTAAAATGAATTACCAACGTTAAGCCGTCAATAAAGCCATTTCTGTAAATGGTGTCTCCGAGGGCCCCCGCTATTATTCAACAAGCTTTATCAGCACCTTGGAAAATTACGCGGCTTGTAGCGCGGGCCCCTGCCTCACTGTGATTAAGGGCCCTGCCAGGGACCGGTGACAGCGCTTTTGACTCGGGTTTTTTTTTTATTTTTTATTTTTTTATTCAGGCCCCCGCTTTCCCCCGTGATGAACGCCGAGCTGATCGGGCAGAATGAAGACTAATTAAAAGCTATAAATTATCTTTTGCAGCCCCCCCTCTCTCTCAAGGAGCCTCTCTTTGCAGGGCGCCAGATAAGGAGCAGACTGAGTGCTCATTTACCCACAATGGCGCTGCGGCTAAACAGCATATTGATACTGTCCTAATTGGAATTTAATTAAGTAGCCATGGCTTCCCCACTCCGGCCTGTGGGATAAAGATTTCACCGTGTTCAACATCAACACGTCCCCCAAAACTCTCACGCTGTTGCTATTATGATCACTAATATTATTATTATTTCATATCGCCAATTAGAGCCCGATGATGGCCATTTTTTATTCTCATTCTGGAGATTTTTTTTTACAAAAGCATCATGTGGGTGGAGAAACGTTGTTCCTTTTCTAGTTCTCATTGTGCAGCTAAAAAAACGTAATTTAACGCTGCATGTCTTATCCATCATTAACCATTCAGGTGGCTTGAATGCGTCGCAGAAAGACAACAAAATGCCAAAGAGTTAAAACAAACGCAAGGAAAATGTAAGTAACGATGAAAATGAGCAAACTGAGCTTTTAAGAGACGCCCTCGTTCGAGAAACAATTCGAATTGTGAGTTTGAACGCACCATTTCCGGTTGTTCTTTTTTAAAAATAGTAACGCCTCCCTCACATACGACCTTAATTTTAGACGTTTTTAGGCTAATTATCTTAATTGATTTTTGTGTTGGCAGTCAAACATATATAAAAGGATATGAGTCAACGCCTGTGAACGACGAAAGAGGAAAACACCTGCCTGTGAACGAGCCTGCGGGCTTTGAGTTAGCTTAAAATAACATCACATTTTCTCATTATAGAAGGCTGATTTTAATTATAAAGTTACTCAATAAATTAATCTCCATTTAGTACTGAAGTCAAAAACGTTTCATAAAGTCCTACATGGGCTTTAAAAAGGTGTGTGAAATCAAATGAACAGCCTCTGTCGAACCTACTCAATGGCGGTCGTCCCGCTGTTGTTTTTGTTTTGCTGTGATGTACATGTGTGCGCACGTGCGCCGCGCCAGAAAAAAAATTTCGATCGAACTACGCGCGGTGGGAGCTGCCCGTGCGCGCGCGCGCTCGCTCGCGGAGCATCCCCGCTCGCTAATTGGACGTCGTCAATTGTGACAGGGACGATCCCCGCTCCTGATTGGCCCGCCGCACGTGTGTACGCGCACACGTGCTTCCGGCTGGGTGTAAGAGAGAAAGAGAAAACAGACGGGGGGAGATAACGGCTTTTAGGAGAGTTTAGGAGGAGCGGATACACAGATATTATGCTGCACCGGGGAGAGGCAGGGACACTGGTTCTAACGTGGAGCTGGTCGCTATGCCAGGTCTCGGAAGGCTTTTAGGTGACGACATGTCGCCGCTGTAGGTGCTATTTAAAATCAACACAGGTAATTTATTCGTTCTTACTCCAGCGAAAAGCTTGTTTTTACATGCCGTCCGTCTAAATTGGATACCGAAGGGGGGCGGGAGAGCGAGCAACAAGTGGAGTTTGGCGCGGAGAGGGCCGACATTTCCCAGCTATGGAAGAGCAAAAGGAGCCCAACAGCGGCCGGGACTCGACCGAGGAGGAGAGCATGTCCCTGTCGCCGAACCTCCCATCCCCTCCCATGATTTTACCCCACCAGGCCGCGCAGCAGGCCCACAGAACCACGAACTTTTTCATAGACAACATCCTCCGGCCGGACTTCGGCTGCAGGAAGGAGCCGAGCTACCGCGACCGGAGCCAGACGCTGGGCAGGGAGAACGTGAACCCGCTGGGAGCGAGGCCGCCGCACGCCGGCAGCCTCTGCCTGGACTCCAACTGCAGCAGCGACAGCACCTCGTCGTCGCCCTCCTCTTCCTCCTCGTCGTCGTCGTCCTCCACGTCCTCGTCGCCTTCGTCCAAGCAGAACTCGTCGAAACAGGGCGACGCGGCGAGCAACGGGACTGGCAGATACGCAGACAGCCCCTCGTCAATTATGGTTATGAGTGGCAGCAATGGAGGCTCTCCGCCCATCACGAAAGAAAGCCAGCCGATGTTGTGGCCCGCTTGGGTTTACTGTACACGGTACTCGGACCGGCCGTCATCTGGTAAGGCGCTAGTAGTCCCCGTATTAAGCCGCCTGGGGTGTTTGAGTGCTGGGGAACTTTGTTGAGTTGAATTCTCTGTGTCTTCCTCCACCTCTTGAAAAAAATCTCCTTTAGCCTCGAATTTATCGGTGTGAGAGGGAGCAAGTTTGGAATAGTAACATTTAATTACCCTGTGGCCAATGAAAACCAGATTTTTATTTTAAAAAAGAGAGTTTGAATTTCCAAAATAAAACCGAGTGCACAGGGTGAGGTCACAAAGCGAAAGGAGACCTATAATTAATTCAAATTAATCCTCCCTCTCTCACACAGGCACATTACAGTCAGACTGAGATATAAAAGCACATTAATAGGCAATTATGTTTCATTTCT
This sequence comes from Diplodus sargus, assembly GCA_903131615.1. Classification (NCBI taxonomy): domain Eukaryota; kingdom Metazoa; phylum Chordata; class Actinopteri; order Spariformes; family Sparidae; genus Diplodus; species Diplodus sargus. Next base: position 2,797,625 of record CAEMYA010000158.1, on the reverse strand, counting down.
GAAAAATCGGCACCATTTTTCATGCAGACCAGTGTGCAATTTTGTCACTTTATGCGAAAAAGTTTCCCTATCAAATGTACAATTCGGCCTCCATTTCTTGTGCAAACTAAGTTTGTGTCCGTTGGGTGAGAACAAAAGACTTGTTTTGACCTTTCTCCATCAATAAATAGCTTATAGCATTTGTTCACAGAACTATAAATGAAAAAATAAAAATAAAAATAGGATGCAAAAACATTGCACGGCTCAAATAAAACAGCTTGGTGTGCTAATATTTTACAAAGTAGAAGGATTGCAACAATAAGAGGCCATCAGCCATTCACGTGTTATTATACCGTAATTCTAGTACGTAGCTATTACAGTGATTTGACTTTTAAAGTGGATATAAAACAAAATCATATCCTCACACCCATCAGCCATTTCAAAATGAAAGACATAACGAGAATGTTAATTCAGAGATGTTATTATTCCCCTAATAAATTATTCTAGGCGTCATTTTATTTTCAAATGGAGTGTTCGATTTTCAAAAACGACAAAAAACAAAAGTGATGCTCTGGCGGAGATGGTCAGAACTCCATCCACTGGTGTGATCCATTAAAAAAAAACAAAAGAGACATGAGAGTGAAGCACAAACACTTTGGAGAGTATCAGAGGAGTTCTCGCGTTATTCGCCCCAAATCTTGCTGTCTGTTGACTGAGTTTAGTGTGATTCATTCCATGTTTGGTGACACAATTAGAATTGCTTTAAAGGATTGCACAAGCTTGTGTTCTTACATGATAATCATAACAGGCTTAATTAATATTAACCAGGCCTACAGAGCATAGAATGAGCGCCTAACTCCAGGCTCCGTCGTTAGTGTGATTTTACGTTATATTTAGGAGACTGACCACATATTTAAACCGAATTTTGAAGAATAATATAAGTATGAGTTGTTTTTTTTATGTAGGTCTTTTTTGTGTTAATCACTACATCCCCGATGGTTTTACTTTTTATGGTAATTATAGTATTAATATGATGAGAGTAAGGTCAAAGGCCCTAATGTTACTATTTATTTTAACGTACTTTATTTTATTTTATAGTTTATTTGCCTGTCTTGGCCTCTATGGTGTCAAAATGACGTTTATTTTTCTTTCACAGTCTCCCTTTAATTGTGTGGCGGCTGTTAATATAATAATATCATCTAAAATGAACAGTCAGCGGTGTCTGACTGCACAATACCGGTCAGCCTAACTACAATATATGTATATCCTACGTTTAGCTGTGGGACCAGTGCATTTGTGCTACTTGATCCAGATGTGTCCTCACACAGCCATGTTTATATGATGAAGTAATCACGACCCTGGATGACTTCTATTAATTGTGGAACGGAATTTGTGAGTTCTTGCAAATAATATTTTTTTTTAAATAAAAAGCGCACTGGTGTCCTGTGAGGTCTGCAGCGGGACTCTGGGCGTCTCAGTCAAAAGCAACTTATTTCAGATGAGCCGTGTCAGCGGTAACCGGTCAGTCCCGGGCCTGTGTTACATTGAACACAAAGGGGCCTGCCTGGATCTAATGTGCCGGATTCATGCCGCGGAACTGTGAGACTGAATGTAAACACACATTTATTCAGTTCCCCTCAACAGTACCTGCATTTTAAAAAAAGTTAATGTCTTGGCGGATGCTTTGTTTCTTCTTCTTGGATGTATAAGAGAAGTCATGAGCGCACACGTTTGACCTGAAGACGCCAGTTAATTAAATATGAATGAATAATAACGCGTTAATTCGCGGCTTTGCAGCTTCAGTGAGACTTGAACCACGGCCTATATTCCGTGGCGGAGGGAAGAAAAAAAACCAAAGGGATACATTACCAAACAGAAAGAATGCAATTACTGTCGGTTCATTCAGCCGTTTCCGTTTCTCTGAGTGTGTTATTATCATTCTGGGGTGTTCAGCTGTATTGTAAAGATTACACTGAGAAGCTTTGAGTGGTGACTGTTATTAAATCCTGGTGTTGGGACCACTGTGGCTCTGATGCGAGTCAGACTTGAGCGCACAGATTATAGTGCAGAGTGACGCACATGGCAGTGAAAGCACGTTAAAGTGTTGTGGAGAGGAGCATCAGAGGAGTGTGTGGGTGAGGCTCTGACTCTGGTGACCTACATGTGATCACACTGAGCAGATAATAAGGCGCAATCATCGCTCATCAGCCAGACGCGTAGTCGATAGGAGCAGGAGCTGTGCTGCGAAATGTAACATCGTAGAATAACCCTTTTATTTCCACTGTTGTCCCTACTGCAGGCCCAAGGACACGGAAACTGAAAAAGAAGAAGAACAGCAAGGAGGACAAGCGGCCCAGGACAGCGTTCACGGCCGAGCAGCTGCAGAGACTGAAAAACGAGTTCCAGGCCAACCGGTACATAACGGAGCAGCGGAGACAGTCTCTAGCCCAGGAACTGAACCTGAACGAGTCCCAGATTAAAATCTGGTTCCAGAATAAGAGGGCCAAGATTAAAAAGGCCACCGGCTACAAGAACGGCCTGGCCCTGCAGCTCATGGCTCAAGGACTGTACAACCACTCCACGACCACCGTGCAGGAGGACAAGGAGGAGAGCGAATGAGCTGAGCCTCCTGCTGAGGGGGGCCGCCGGACTCTTTTTGGAGCTAATGAACAAAAACTGAACAGGAAGTGGAGGAAACGCTATTTAAAAAACACAGATTTCTGTTTATGGTAACAGTATATGGACATAATTATATAAATGAACGATCGTTATTAAAGTTTATATAGCCACACAGTTATCATGTTGTATACAGTATATTTAATTTCAGGCTCATCTCTTCATCCGGGTCTTTTTCCAGGCCGTTCTCATTGTTTTTAGGATGTCTAATAGGCTCGGTAGGTTTTTGTGGTCCCCCCTCCTCCCTCTTGTAGATGCGCCACATTTCCCTCCAACACGTCAGTCCGCAGACTCAAAACAAGCCAAAGATTTTAATATGTTCACATGTAGTCTGAAATAAAGGAAGAGAACGGTAGATGGATGGACTACATTTATTTCCCTCTGTCATTTGGTGCCACAGATTATGCAGTAAAAAGCGCTGAACCATGGAAATAACGAAGTGTACATTTAATAATATGTTTTAATGTCTTCAAACGCATTATTTAGTTTTTAGAGATTTTTAAAAATAGAAATGTATAAGAACATTTTGAAGGAAGGCTGTTAAATCGCTATTATTGCTTTTATTATTATTATCATTATTATTATTATGCTACGTCATCACTAAAACCACACAACGAGTATGGCTTTAACTTGACCTCTTAACATCCTAATAAAATGCCCATATGAACATTAAAATAAGGATATTTAAAAAAAAATGGGGACATAAAATTAACATTAACTAATTTAAAGGAGCAAGCCGTAAATTAATGACAGGCATTTCAATTCCCTCCATGTGGCTGTAACCATATGAATTTTTTTATATTTTTGGTGGGGCAGGGACTTAAATAGAAAAATATAAAGTGTACACACACACACACGCGCGCACATACACACACACACACACACACACGCACACACACACACACACACAGAGTTCCTGTTTCACAGCTCATATTTCAGTATAATCAGACACTGCTTGTTTCTCCTCAATGGATCACATTTCACCTATTAAACTATTCTGAGCATTTATGAGATTTTAACATCTCTGCTACGCGTTCACTCTTCAAGGAGCTTCATTGAAATGAATACATTGGTGGAAGAAGTCAGAGTGCAGCGTCCTCTCAGTTTTCTGCTTTGGGTAGAAACCCCGCTTTCTCCCGGACACAGGATACATTAGGCCTTTTCTGGCTTGACTTGACCTCAGGTTCAGGTTTGAGAGAGCCGGGGCTGTGAACTCTGTGACATGACGTGTGTGTGTTTGAGTCAAGGTCAGGGAGAGCAGACAGAGTGAAGGGTGTCCGCATTAATTTGTCCGA
>CAEMYA010000158.1:2767444-2792826 GCA_903131615.1 Diplodus sargus | reverse complement strand
AAAAAAAAAAAAAGGGGGGGGGGAAAACACCATATCTATTTATTTAGCCTGTTGATGGAGAGCCGTGCGCTCCAGAGTGTGTGTCCGGACCGCACCGCGCCTGCTCCAAATGGAAATGGTAAAAAACAAAAAACAAAAAAACAAAACCATCACACCACGAAAATGGGCTCAAGAATAGAGTCAAACGACACGCTTTTATCCAGTTATTGTTTAAAAAGTAGTTTACAGCTCATGTGTGGATTCTCCTTCCTCCGTTGTGAATGTGTAGGTGCAGGTGAGCTGCCGGGCCTCCCTGCAGCAGTGGAAACCTCCAGGGGTCATTGAAGGGGTTTTCTTTCTTTTTTTTACATTTTTTTTCCTGGGGCTGCACAGTAATATTAGGAATAATTTAATGTTAATATTCCATGAATGAATATTCATAGGGCTTGATTGCAGTTTGGCACAGAATCTAATTTAAAGGAGCAGTAGGTAGTTTGGGAGAGGACGATCTTCATGACAAACTAAATAAAAACACCCCTTTTTTATGACTGAACATAATAACTGACCTTCAACGACAACACATCTTCTCACTGTTTTACTTTTTTATTTTTTTTTATTTTCACGTGGCGGACCCTGCCACCTTTCCAGCTTCCAACAGTTTTCTGGAGACCTGAGAGCAGCTTGTTATAATTCCTATTTCTGAGTTTGTGTTATTACCTTATAAATATTGTAAATATAACAATTCTTTCTTTCCTCCAAAACTACGCAGTGCCCCTTTAATCTAAATATGATCAGATGGGTCTTTTGTGCACGGCGATGCCACAGAGAGCATTCATTTTTAAGATTCTCCCTGCGTCAGCTAATTTTAATGTGTTTTCTTGTCTGCGGGAGTCAAAAAAAAAGGAGGTTGTCATTATGTATAGAAAAAACACACACACACTAATGTTTTTTCCTAAATCCAGCCATCTTTGCCATCTGGCCTGCATGTGTGAGCAGAGGTGAAGAGGCTGCCTCGGCTCTTCACGGTCAGCTAACCCCACAGCTCTAATATTATAATGATAGTTCTGTTCCCCGCTGTGAATGCGGAAGAGGATCCTGTGACAATGTATTTAAAATTCATACAATTATGAAACAGCGAGAGGATTCCTCTCTCTCTCCCCCCCCTCCCCACCTTGTCATTTAGGAAGCCGAGGGTTTATCTGTAAAACAAAGAAAAGCCAGGGATCGTTTGCATAGTTAGCATAGTCTGCCTCCCAGGCACAATATGGATTTAATTTATATGCAAATGAAAGCAATAAAAGGAGAATACACACTGGAAATCTCAGGCCGTTTAAAAAAAAAAGGGGAGAGAGTGGGATTCTGAGCAGGTAGCACACACACACTCACACAAAAAACCCAGAGAGTTCATCATCAGCATCGAGTGAGAACAAACGTTATATAACATCCAGGAGCTGCAGCAAAAAGACTGCCACCGCTGCACCCCCCCCCACACACACACACAAAGTTAGCTGGGAATAAATATGATTTTGATTATTGGGAAAGTAACATTCTCGCGGCTGCAAACACACACACTGCACACACACTCATAAAGCTCACAATACGATGCAGTCGATCTAACTGCTCAGCAGCAGGAGCCAGCTACAACATTCAAATGCGTCAAGACATCAGTAACCAATATATATTAACGCAATGATGATGAAAATTGAACGCTTTTAAAAGGGTCAGTCTGCGTAATGAGACACTTCAACTACTTATACTTGTGTAAAACTCTGAATGCAGGTCTCTGTCTTGGCCTACATTACTGTATTTCTACTTCTACTACAGTGAACCTGCCTTCTTGATTAAATAAATCTAATGACAGAGGTGACCTTGAGTTATATCAGCATTAAACGAAAATCCTACATTACTCCAGCATTTATGTTAAAGCGGTCTTTGACTAATTTTTTTCTCCTGCGAGAACAGCTTGTCTATTCACTTACAGGACTAAATACATATTTCTATGTTTGTATTATCACCTCATTAATACTGTAAATATAAAACTCTGAGTTGGAACATCTTCTCCAAAACTACACAGTGCCCCTTTAATTACCATAATTATCCACCAACTTCAAATCTATGCAGTGCAGCTACTGCATTGATATTGAAATATAAATAATGTAAATGTATTTGCACTTTTTCAGAAATAAGGTGATTTGCAGCTAAACTCAATTTTTTCTATCTATCTCTATCTATTGATCCGTCTGCAACATCACTTATGAGTTATGGTTATTTGTGAGTAAGCAGTATACAAACCGGGGTTCCCCCCTTCAGAAACACGCCGGCTAACCACCTGTCATTCAAACACACAGAGGGGGGGTTTACCTCAGCAGTCCATGCAAATGAAGTGTTAAGAGCGTTGTTTATTTTGGGTGATGAGCGCTGCTGGAAAAATACGTGTCGACATGGACGTAGGAAGGCTTTTTTTTTTTTTTTTCCTTTCCGGGGGACAAACAATTTAAGCCACACACACACACACACACACACACACACACACACACTACACGCACAATGAAACGCACTCATGCAGAGACATACAAGCATGTGCAAAAAGGCAGGAGAAGAGACCCCGGGCTTACACACAGGCCCATTTAAAAGGGGAGCCTTCTTAGATCACTACACTGTGACGGCGGCGGTGCTAAGTAGAGAAGTTTAGAGTAATTCCTCCCCAGCTGCTGCCTCCGTGATGGGAGGAGAGAGGAGGGGTGGGAGACAAAGAGAGAGGACCTTCATGCCTCCTCCTCTTCTTCTACAGTTTTGCTAAATTGCTGTAGATGTCCAGTCGGCCCCACATCAGTCGGACCTTTGGATTTACACTGCATTCAAAACCGTGCGCAAAGTAATGCACACTGCAAGGAGATGAGCTGTTATTATTCATTTCCCTCTTGGACCAACATCTAGAAAATGATGAGAGTGACTTCCAGCTGTATGACACAACCACTGTATTCATTAGTTTGAATAAAGACAAATATAAATCAAATGTGTCAGCGGATCAAACAGCTAATCACTCCGGCATTTCGACTTCGGCATTTCGGGCATTTTTTGTCTTTATTGTTTTGATAAATGTTCCATTGTGTTTGATTAAACAGCAGAGAGACAAGCACAAACACACAGAGTGTACGGAAGACAAAGGGAGTTACGTTACTGATGGGCCAAATCTGTCGATTTACATTTTAAAACAAACAAAACAACTGTAAATAATTATGGAGCAAACAATCATCGTGATTATTTCACCAAAGAAAGGAAGAAAGAGAAAACATTGTAATAAAATCTACATAATACATACACATGTAGGTAATTCATTCTGCCATTGGATAATGTTAAGGTAACTCAAAGGACACAATGTAACTAGTTATGAAAATAAGAATTATGTTGACTATTTACATTTCATAGTTTTTAGGAATTAAATGTTATATCAGTTGCTATAGGTGTCTGTGTATTTATTATTAGTATTTATAATGAAAAGGTGATAAATCGATTTTGACATTTGAAGATTAAAGCTAAGCGAACCACACCAGATCACATCATTTCCTCTGGTGACAGTTAACATCTTGCGCTAGCTAATGGAAGCTAGTGAGAGCTCTTGACACTGGAGTCGGAAGCTGAGATGACAGTTGTTGCTATCTAAGCTATAGTGCAAAGTGTTATCTTAGCAGGAGTTAGCAACATGTCACTTCATCATAATGGGCAAAAATCAATGAGATCATTTTATTTAAGCATCTATGGAGCACCAAAGTGGTCGATATAAAGATATAATTAAATATCTAATTATAATAAATAATATAATTCAAATTAATATAAAAAAACATACATTTTCTTTTTATGGTAACAGAACGTTTATATATATATATTATATATATATATATATATATATATATATATATATATATATATATATTAAAATGAATTACAAATAGCATTTTCCCCATTAACACTATCATTTTATGCAACTTTGGTATTTTCATTAGTGGCACATTTTATTTTGTGTCACCTTTTATGATTGCAATGTTGTCGCTACCTTTTCCCTGTTACATGCCTCCTGCATGTGGAGCAGCAGCGAGGTTAACAGCTGTTGCCAAATTTAGCCAGTTAGCACCTGTTAGCTTGAGCATCAAAGCCAGTGTTATTCTGAATCAGCTAATTTCTGCTGCACATATACGCAGTATACAGATGCAGTAGCTAACATTACCTTATTATTTATTTATCATTATAAAGGTCAACGTGCTATCTTACCCATCACAAGCCAGCTAAAACGCAACCATACATGCTACAAGCTAAAGAGGTCCAGTGACATGTCTCTATACAGTGTTTATTTACAGCTGCAGCTAGATAATTGACTGTGAATGACTTTGATAATGTTTTTGCTCTAGCTAACAGGAGCTAACTGGCTAAATCTGGTAGAAGTTGAGCTTGCCAACTTAAGAGGCAGGAGGCGTGTGATTGGCTGGAAGGTGACAGGGTGATGACCACGGCACTATAATGGAAAGTGACATTATAAAATAAAAAGTTAAAAAGGATTGTTTTTGTTTGTTTTTTGTCGGGGGATGCCTGGACGAAATAAAAACAAGTTTGAAATTAGACACTGATAAAAAAAAGAAATGATGTTGTACATAATTTCCGTCATTATTTCACTAATTGTTTTTGCATTTACATAAAGTATTTGACACAATATACTGATGTGACAATTAAATGTCTTATTTTTTTCCTAAGTATTGAACACTTTAGGGTTCCTCATATTGGTTCACCAGCTAGCTCAATCTGAAAGAGTGAAGTTAATTGTGACGGCTGCAAAAGACCACAGATTACCAAACAAGATGTGCTTCTTTATATTGTAAAACAGTCAACAAAACGCCAGATTCCACTCTTAACTCAATTTTAACCAAGTATTTAATAGTTACAGTTCTGCATTTTGACTCTGGGCAGAATGAAACGCATTAAAACAGCTGACTTTTCTTATCGTTTGACTTGAGGCTTGATATGTTATTGGTTTGTCTGCGAACCAATTAAGGGTCAGGTCGTCTTTGCACTCGTCTTGGAACAACTTTCAGCAGAGTGTGTGTGTGAGCACACATGCATGTCAGACCAATCAGCTTTCAAAGAAGCCCTAAGAATGATTCTCAAACCATTTAACCCCCAAGTGTTTTTGTTCCAGGGGTACACAAACGCCAAGATCGGTTCTCACCAGGGGCAACTTTACTCATGACTTATTGGGAGCTGTCAACTGGACTGTCTCATATACACACACACACACACACACACACACACACACACACACACATGCACAGACACAAACAGACAAAGGTGGCATTGAGAGGGAACCTCCCACAATGCAGCTGAGCGTCCAGGGGGCTCTCTGCTCCAACAGCCGTGATCTCACCGAGCTAAATCCAGATTACATGGAGGATACACACAGCGCCACTTGTTTACTCTGCCCGTCAGGGGGTGATTTGAGGGGGGGTGATGGGTTGAGGAGAGGGGCATCACTAACACACTGTATATAATAAAAAGCGAAAAGTGAACGGGGAACTTTCTCAACATATTGGCTGGTTCTGGCGTGACGAAACAAATGACATTAAAAAAAGCCAAACAATATATGAATATGAAGATTCTTCTTTGCGTCAGCTTCACTGTCAGGGATACAAATATCCATCCAAAGGCTGCTTTCCATCTCTGTAAAAACTCTAGGGAGTCCGGTATGAAAGTGAGTGTTTATGGTCTGTTTTATAATAACATCAAATGAGGCTGGAATCGCACAAATCAAATGTTCTTATATATGTCATACCAAGACGAAAATTAGATTCTTTTTGGTCGCTGTGAACTCCAAAAAAGAAAAAGGATCCAAAATGTGAGGATGTAATTTTCCAATAGGATCTGTCCTGCTGCTAAGGCGGCACAGTTGAGGACAGTTTTTCCGCTCTAATTAAAAAGGAAGCGTAAGGAAATGACAGTGCGTCTGCAGCCACAGCTATGTGGCAGACAACACTTCGACTCAGGCTGCCGGCGAGCGTTTTTTAAATCCGCTTCATCCGCGTCAAAAGAAGTCATCACATGCGGCACATTAAGCGGAAAGAAATACTAAAGAAATCGTGACAATTGTGCAGCTTTTTCCATAAAAAAAGAGGAAAATATGGGACATTTAGCAGGTTTTATTCCAAAATTCAATTATGCAGAAGCAAAAAATCATAAAGACAAGATTACTTTTTTTAAAGGGGCATTGTGTAGTTTTCGAGAAGCAATTCAAACTCAGAATTTGAATATTTACAATATTCATGAGGTAATAAAAAAACTCTGGAATATCTATTTTTCCCATAAGTTAAGAAACAAGCTGTTCTCAGAGGAAAATAAGGTTCCCAAAACAATGTTTGAAGCGAGAAAGGTGGCAGGGTCCGCCACACATAAACAAAGTAAATCATTGTGAAACTGTGTTGTCCTTGATTCAATTTGAAACTGACCTCTTTCTGTGGACTGAAACACACCTCCCACTAATTCTCATGAGTTTCTTACAGAGGCGTGTACACACACACACACACACACACACACACACACACACACACACACACACACACACACACACACACACGAGAAAACACAGCACGAACAAAGGCGAGGACACCTGGGATTCCCCCGTTGTATGGGTGGTCACATGTACCTCTGCCTCTTCTTCATGCCTTCTACATGTGGAAGCACTTCATCATCCCACTGCCTCTCTCAGACTGCCTCTCTGTCCCTCTTCTGTGTGTGTGTGTGTGTGTGTGTGTGTGTGTGTGTGTGTGTGTGTGTGTGTGTGTTTGTCTGTGTGAACCACTCCACTTGAGGAAACCAAAGCTGTGAGAAGAAGATGGTCCTCGTCGAGAATAGTGATTTAACTCGCTCCCATCGGCCGCCCCCCCCACTGAGAGGTATTACACTTCAAAAAAAGGGATTTTTCTGTTTCGAGTGATACACCGCAGTTTTTGAGAGATTGTCATGTTGGTCGGCTCAAGCGTTAAGTGATGAGAGCGCAGACACCACAAGCATCCATGTGCCCCGATCACTGCTAGCCCTTTAGCGTGGAGTGTTGTCTTGAGTGTTTGCTGCGTTACTGCTGTTGTTTTCATGATTATAGTAGACTTTTAAAAATGTAAAGGTGCATTATGTAGTTTTAATCAGAAGAGAAAGATCATCGTCAACTGATTTATTTAAAATTCCCAAACAGACTAAATAAACACTGCTTTCATGACTGAATAAACTACATAAACTGACATTAAAGGACAACGCAACGTCATACTGTTTTACTTTGTTTATATGTGGCGGACCCTGCCACCTTTATAGCTTCAAACAGTGTTCTGGGGACCTTATTTTCCTCTGAGAACAGCTTGTTTATTCACAAAAAAAATTATATTTCCGAGTTTGTATTATATCGATATTAATAAAATTCTGAGTTTTAATTTCTTTAACAATGCCTGACTTATTTGACCTCGTCTGGTTGAACACCCCCTCACCTTCCTCTCACACTTCAAACGCAGGTCTACGCACTTGCCGAGACCCCCCCCTTCGCTCTCCATCTCTCATCACGGCGGCCCGGAGGTGATGCGGGGAAGCGATTCGTCATATTCAATTTACATATGGCTGTCACGGGCTCCTCCGGGCTGAGCGCTGATGTCATCCGTGCGTGGGGCCCTCTGTGGCCACCCGGCGTATGGGAAGACTTCTCGCTGTCGGGCGAGGGGGGCTGGGGGGGATTCCTTCCCCCCGATGGGAGCACTATCACTGCTGAAGTGCTTTGATGAATGTGGAGCGGCACGTTTGTGTGCATGTGTGTGTTTGGATAAGCTGTAAAAACCCTACACTCACTGTGTTTGTATGTAGTGCAATGATACTGACATGGTGTTGAATGACAACAGGCAAGTATTATCTTGACATCTGAGCTGGAATTGAGACAACTTTTTGCTAAGAAACCATCCTTAGCGTTTGTCTGGTAAAACAATTGTATTTTTAGTATTTATTATACATTTATTATGTTAGTATATCTGATGTTTAGGAGGGGGGCAACACTGCTCATCCATAAAATACTTATATTAGCCCCCTTGGTGATTTTAGCACTTCATACGTTAGTAAACAAGTGCCCCTTGTCAGAAAAACCATATAGGTCAACGGTTTAGCCGATTGTTACGACCCATATTTACGTTTCTTGTGAGGCTGCGACCTCTAGTGGTTGTTGTAATTGTTACGGCAGCAAAGAACGAAGTCAGGCAAAGACGTATAAATAGCTACAAGTGTGCGTAGTCGGGAGGTCGGGATACTTGGGTCAAGCGAGCAAAAGACTTTCACACAGGAGACCGGTGTTCGTGTCCAACAGCCAGTTATATTACTTACTAACGTAGTGAAGTTACGTCACATACATTATGTAATTAAGTCATTTTAACCTAAACCATGTTTTCCTGAGCATGACCATGTCATTTTCTTGCCTTGACCCAACCAAAGTGAAGGCAAACACCGAAGGTCCAGTACTGCAGTCAAATGTGACGTTATGGTAGTCAAAATGATATTTTGTCATCACGACAGCTGCATCCATAAAAGAGAGACAGCGTTAGCGATAACATTAGCTAGCGACCCTCCTTTCAATAATGTAGGATGAACACAATTCTCTTCGGCGCTGACAATGACTCACAAAGTGCTGATACAACAGTAGCAAAAAGCCATGTTAGCAGGCTAGGCTGCCGACAACAGCCTGCTGTTTGAAGTTTCCAGGATGAAGCTAGTTTAACAATGTGTCGCTTAGAGTAAGTGCATTTAAAATCAATAGGAACATTACCTTAAACATTGGAATTGAATCCTTACAAATAAACAGTAAAGAGCGAATTCGAGAGCAACAGCGGATGTTTTTTAAAAGAAGCCGAGGCTGGAGGTGCTAGCTCCTAGTTAGCCTAGCGTGTTAGCTGCTATGTTCAAGTCATTTCAACTTAACAGCATGATGGGCCTTCTCAAATGTTGTATGTTGTAAAAGTAACAGACATCTTCAAACGCCAACTGTATGTAATCAACAAAATATTGGTACCACAAAAAATGTAATTTCAATTCAACATTATCTTCCTCCAGCGTAACAGCATAAACATAAGACACAGAAGGCAGACCTCATATTTACACACATAATTATTAATCAAAATGTCTTTACATAAAAAAACTTTTTTTTCGCTTACCTCAGACACACACACACACACACACACACACACACAGGGCAGTGGGAGGGAGGGTGGTCGACTGCTTTAGCTCTTTCTTACAGAAATATTAGCTCAAATATGGCTCTGAACTCCTTAAGGGGTCAAGAGCCGGCAGTCCATTTTGCAGTCTGCTGCTCACAGAGAGCCGGGGAGCTTGTGTGTTTTATAGTGAAGAGCCACTGGCAGCCATCCAGAGGAGGAAGTCTAAGTTATTTATGAAGCCTCGCTTGACAAAAGACAGTAAAGCTTCCCATATTTAGTGAGTCTGGCGGCTCCACCTATGACAGTGAATCCAATTTGCTGCCGTCAAGAGCGATTAAGTTTGTGGACAATTATGACATGATATGACTTTAAGCTCCTCTGACCATCTTGTTTTCAAATATGTACTCTAAAAAACATTTATATGTACGTATTCACACATTTCCATATGCACACATATACACACACACACACACACACACACACACACACACACACAAGAAGGCCAGAAGTTCAGGTTACCAGGGCAACTCATCTCTGGATCTGGGCAGCAGAATGCGAGACCGTGAATAACTGTTTTAACACACAGCCGGCACAATGTGTGGTCTGTGACATACCATCTAAAGCATAACTCTCAGTGTCTGTCCGTCTGTCTGGATGTGTGTGTGTGTGTGTGTGTGTGTGTTTGCTCGCGTTTGACGTCAGCCTCTCAGTGTGCTTTACAGTTATCAAAGTTATCACAGCTGCTATTTACTCACATTCTGTTGGCAATTTTTTTTAATATATATAAAATCAATGAAAAGAAGGAACATCCCATGATTTAACTTTCGCAAGCTTGAGGCTGAGAGTCCAATGACAGGAGGCCCACATAAAAATAAAGCTAGTCTGAAATGTTTATAATGAAAAAGAAAGTTGCTAACAATGAAGCTGAAAAGATTTCTTGTCAAATAAGCACATTTTTTTTTGGAAAGTCCCTAACTTCAGCTACATATTTCATCATTTAGGTAAAAATATTAGGTAGTTGCACATTCATAGGAAAGAAGTCCACATGAAAATGAAGATTGTTTTAAGAAAAATGTTGTGGCGAAAAAATCTAAAAAGCCTTTTTTCGTTTTTTTATAGATTACTTACAACTTTTCTGGAGAAAAAGAGAAAGCTGCTGACATGGTCTCCAACTGTCCTGTCAAGTCACAGAGCCAGGCTTCGGTACCACGTCATGCGACATAAATACCAGAATTTGTGAGTGTTGACGTTAAAATAAACAAGGAATTAATTAACAATGTCAATTTTTAAATTTCACTACAGATCTCTGTTGCAAAATTAAGTATCAGTGGAAAGTTAGAATCTGCCATAAACAGAAAAAGACATTATCCAGTATATGGACTTGTTTATCTCAGATGGCTACTCTAAAATGTTGATAATGTTGTGATGTAATGTCGGAATGCTCGCCACAACCGCGGCTCGAATACTCCAAATTATACAGTGTCTTTAGCTGTGGTAGTGAATCATCTCTGGTTTAGTACTTTCAGACAGAAGTAATGATCCGACGGTCGGTGTTTTGGTCTCAGGATCGCTCATTTAGATTTTTCTGCAAGTGTTGTTTGCTGTCTGCTTTTCGGCCTCTTGCCAACAGGTGTGAGGCCGAACACCTGCGTGTCGGCTGTGACGAATGGAAGGGGTGAAAGGTCAGACATGCAATGTGGAAGAGATGTTTATGTGAAATATGTCGCCGGGAATGTGCCGTCGAAGAAGTTGTACAACGGATAACAATGCTCACACACTTCTTATAATCCTATTCTTAACATAAAGTAGAAGACGCAGCTCTGCTTAAAACGTTGAGACATCGAAATCTGTTTCTGTCTCACCTCCGTCCGCTTCTGTCTACTGAACTCAGTATTCCAGAAATCATCGGGAGCAGATGGTGGCGAAGCAAAAACAAACATCAGAAAGAGAGCGGGACCGAGCGAATGGAAGAAAAAGAGAGGAGCGGGAGGGAGCTCGAGTCCTGCGTTTCCCCCGTCAAACTGTGGCGATGAACCGCAGATGTTCGCCGACAGGAGATCAGCCGTCTCCAACAGCTGGTCAGGGATCAGATTTGAGTCGATTGCGTGGATGACCTCCTGCAATGCTGAAATATGCTAGAAACCAGAGGCACTGAAACAAAAATTACATCTCAGAAGGAGGAAAAATATATTTTTTTAGGTCCAAACTGTAACCCAAAACATTTACTGATGTTCCCCTGAGCGACACAAATACTCTTTCTTTGTGCTTGTCACAAGTTATAAAAATCACATCAAATGTCATGAAAATAAAAGCTATGACCATAGTTTATATTTGGAATTTGATTGATAAATTGCTCATTGCAGACACTCGCTAAGGACAACCCTGGCCCGTAGCTAGCATTAGCCACAGGTCTCAGTAAAGAATGACAACAATACTCAAAGGACTTTTCTATTAGCTGACTGGAGTGCCAGCAGAGGAACTTCACCCAAGTGTTATGACAAGTGTGCGGCGAATGTCAGCGTTTCAAAAAACAGCAGCCTTTTTTTTTTTTCGGTTGGCGGACAGGAAGTCAGAGGTTGTGTACATGTATATGTGTACATATTTCTCACGTCTCCACAGGAATTCACAAACACAGACTTCTGAGCGCAGTGACGCTGCTCGTTCGGGCTGCGTGTAAGAATAGCATCCCGCTTACACTCGAAAGGGGGAAAAAGGAAAAGTCTGCCAAAGGAGGACATATGATACCAGGAAGTGTGTCTGTGTGGGTACGAGAGGCTCGTAGTTCCAGTCGAGCTAAGTCAGGTTCAATCAAGTCAGTCAGTGGAAGAAATGTTTTTGTTTATCATTTATTGTGAGGTTGCAGCTGATGTTTAAAATACTTTGGTTAATAAAAACTATGCAGTTCATCAATAAACATTATTTGGATGACCAAGTTATTCATAATCCATTCAATTGCTTGATAAATGAAAAAAAAAAGTAAAAGTAAGTGTTAAGTTGAAAGCACATTTTGATTATTATCAAGTAAAAGTACTGTCAGCAAAACAATATATATATATATATATATATATATATATATATATATATATATATATATTGTGTACACACACACACACACACACACATATATATATATATACACACACATATATATTGTGTACACACACACACACACACATATATATAAATATATATATATATAAATATATATATAAATATATATATATATATATATAAATATATATAATGCATATATACACATATACATACATATATAAACACATACACATATACATATATATGTAAACATATGCACGTAAATACATATGTTTAATAGTATACATATAAGTGTATGGGTTTATTAGATTGTAAATACTGATGCATCAACACATAAGTAAGATATGTGTGTCTCCTTTAGATCTTTAATGGTAGGAGACAGGAATGTGGCTCATTTTCTTTTTTTTTCTCTCATGAAAAAATATCTAATCATTTTACTGGACAATTTTAAAGGGGAAATGTCTATTTAGCGGAACTACTTGCAAACCTCCAGACATCAGGAACATGTAGTAAAGAGCCAAACTACACTGCTTTTCTCATAAAGCCCCCCAAAAAGTTATGCTGTTAAATGTTTAACAATGTACTGTTTTCCATTTTGTAAGTAAGTTTACCAGCTGTTGTTTTTATTATGTCTTAATATCTTATTCTATAGTTCTATTCATCGACTATACTGTCATATAAACACTATGTCGATAAACGTAATGAAGCACAAACCATATTATTTGTCTTTATTCTTAGTGTCTCATTTTACCTGTTTGTACTTTTTACAAATGAACATTTCTGGAACACAGTCAGTGTTAATGTCATTACACAACTCAGGAAAATATTTAACAAACACAAAGTTACATTTTCATGTGAAGATGTTACATATTATATCTTTAAGTGTGCAATATGTAAGAATTGGCCCCCCTATTAATTTCATGGTCAAAATAAATAGTGGGCAGCATATCACCAGAGCCGCAGTCGCTGCCTTTAAGTAGTTAGCTGGTTTACACTGGTAGTTTTTGGACTAGGGTAGTGTTATTGTTTACGGCATGAGCGCAAGTGCGTTGGACTGGGACGGGACAAGGCTAAACGGCTAGCTTGCTAACATCAGTCCATACATAGCTGCAACACAATAAATAGATTTTATTTTCAGCTAAAATTTGTTCATATGGTCCCTTAAACTATGCAAAAAAAAAAAAAATCTAAAATAAACATGTGAAATTGATCCCAAAACTGATCCCTCTCATCTCCTTCTAATTATCATTGTCAAATGTTGGCTTTTCATGTTAAAGTGCCTCTAATTAATGGAAGCCAATAAGAATGGGAAGGTCACAGTGAATATATGTGGTTGAGCAAACATAATATGACCAACTGTTATCATATCATTTTTGTAGTAATTGTATGAACGTGCTTTAACATGATAATAACTTTCAGGGTGATATCAGCCATAATGTTGTGTCGCATTTTTCAGCAGGTGTTGATGACTGGACGAGCCATAGTGCATCACTGACATGTGGAGAGCAGCCCCGTCACGTTCACAGTCAGCTGGCCAAACAGCTCGTGGAAACTTTGTCCTTATTTCAGAAATGACCAAAAAAAAAAAAAAAAAAAAGTAATAGCATGCGAGGCTACATTTGAAGCCATATTTGCATTTGTTTTCTTTTCCTGCAAAGACCTTTTCTTGGTTAGCGCTGTATCTGAAGACAGATGTGAAAAGCCGCAGTTTTTCATTACAGTGTTAAGTCAGGCCACATTTCGCCTTCTTTGGAGTCTCACTGAGACACAGATCTGTGCAGGGAGGCAGGCAGGGAAACGTGGATTTAGACAAAAAACACTAGATTTAAATCGTTAACTTAAGTTTTACTTCAACTTCATATTCAGCTTCAGCTTATGTTGATTTTAATGCAATTTCTGTGTTTTTTATTGCCATTTTTATTTTTTCCCCCCTTATATTTCATTATCTTTCTTCACCCACATCCACTGGTGACGAATAATAAAAGTGTCAGCGGGTGGAAAGTGAATTTTCACTCAATAATCTCATAATTTACATAAGTGCTGACAGCCATTTAACTCAGTGAGAGGTCAAACTAGTCACACAAAGCACACAAGATGTACAGTTATGCTTTCCAGGAGGTAAAAGTAGAATATTAATAAAGAATCATGCCAAAGCATTTATTGTCATATGCACAGTGATAAAGCAATTGTTTTGTTTCTATTTCAAGTTATTTTTTAAGTATTTGTGCAAATGTGTATGTGTTAATTAATCACTTTTGCAACTGTCAGAAAAAAACATTTATCAAAATGACTGTAAAGATTAAAACGGGATTTAATTCCACAAAGGGATGGAACAAATACCCACCAGTTCCCCCTTTAACACACACACACACACACACACACACACACACACACACACACACACACACACACACACACACACACACACACACACACACACACACACACAAATACAGCAAAACATTCTCGTTCCTATTTTCTCTGGAATCAATCGTCCATTATCTATGCAAGCTCCTTAAACTGCTCAATGGGAAAAAGCCGGCTGATTGTTTTTCCATTAAGTAATATTACTGCTACACATACAGCCACAGGTCGATGCAGTGCTCATTATGGCCGCAGGCTGATAATAATTAACTACTAATGTGTGTAGAAACAGGCCCCCGATGGGCCCATGGTAAAGCGGGGGCCGCTCCCCGAGGAAACCGACGCTGCAGCCGCCGCTCCCACTGCTTATTTGGCTCGCTTTCCTCACAAAGAAACCAAAATAGACCCCGACAGACTCCAAATGGGATTAAGCAGACAAATTAAGCAGGGGAGCAGTTTGAGGTAAGTGTGTTGGTGGCGCTCCGAGAGTTACCTTCTGCACACTGGACTGAAAACCTCACAACAGCTGGTTGATTGGTATGGAAGTGTGAATTTATAATTACAATTTTGGTTGTAGTCATTTACTCAATAAGGCACCATTAAACAAGCATTTATATGTTGTAAATAACAGCTTTACTTATGCTTCATAGATTTAAATTTGTGACTGTTTGACAGAGTGATTATTGCATAAAACAAACGGGTCAAGACTCCTTTTCTAATATATAATAAAGTTAGAAATATCAATATATCGTTATATAGCCTGCAATCAAATTATCTCTAATCTAAACATAATAATATATAAAGACACAGATATGGGTTACGAGTAATTGATCCTAGTGTACAGGCCAAAATCTATGAAATAGAAGTGGGATAGCTTAAATAATCCATCTATTAATAAGCTTCCACATATTTACAAACCAACCTGTGATGTCATTTAAATCTTTTGTTAAATTCTCTGTTGCAGTGTGGGAGAAAGGCCCCTTAAATAAGACAACTCGAAGTTTGTCTATAATTTATATGGACTCTGAGTGGAGAAGAACCAGAGATGCAATGAGAGGCAGTTGGTTAAAAACAACAAAAAGTTGATTCCCTGAAGGGGGAGTCTGGGAAGCCAGATGTTCATGAGCCTCACGCTCACTGGAGTGCACGTCTGAGTACCAGTGTGCCTTAATGTGTGTGTGTGTGTGTGTGTGTGTGTGTGTGTGTGTGTGTGTGTGTGTGTGTGTGTGTGTGTGTGTGTGTTTGTGTGTGTGTGTGTGTGTTTTAGAGAGAGAAAGAGGCGTTTCCTGATGTCCTGGCCAGATGTTGCTGATCCCTGCCACTCAACGGAGGGAAGTTTATACCCGGCTTTACAGAATAAGGAGAGCCGACTGGGACGAGAGCACCAATCCCACCGGACGAATGTGGTTGGCCATTAAAAGAAATTAGTTTTTATCAAGAAATTGTTTCTATTTTTTCAACATGCTGTAAGTTAAAATGGCAATGTGTAAGGATTTT
This sequence comes from Diplodus sargus, assembly GCA_903131615.1. NCBI lineage: Eukaryota > Metazoa > Chordata > Actinopteri > Spariformes > Sparidae > Diplodus > Diplodus sargus. The sequence continues at coordinate 2,776,714 of CAEMYA010000158.1, read as the reverse complement.
TGAATAAAGTGTTAAAATCAGCTTAAATGATCAACAGAATGTGAGTAAATAGCTTTGAGTTTTGACATGATGTATTGTGTTGCAGGGGTACCTTCTGAAGTTAGCATGCTAACCAGCTAGCCCTGGCCCATTCCAGTCCAAAGCTCCTGTGCTAGTGGTGTAACCACTAACGGTCCCCTGGTCCCTGAGGTCCCAGTAAAAACCACCAGCTGCACGGCAAACTGAGCTTACTAGCTAAGACAGTTACTGTTAACAGTAGTTAGCGGTAACTCTGCTTCCCCCTATTTGTTGAGTATGAATTTGACTGGTGGCCAGTTCTTACACACTGCACCTTTAAGTTCTCTTAATACGGCAGATTTTTATTTATTATAAAAAAAATTTACCATTGGACAGAGCCAGGCTAGCTTTTTCCAGTCTTAATGCTAAGCTAACCCTTAGCTGTTGGCTTTAGCTTTATATTTCACCTGACATATGTGAGTGGTATGGATCACCTCATCAGAAAACACACTCTTTTTCAAAACAAAAGTGGCCATTACACCGTTAATCATTCCCGTTTGGATAAATTAAAAGAAGGGGCTGTCAGAAAGCGGCTAATTGAAACTGTATTGAGATTGAATGATGATGATTGAATCGCTGATTGGATGTTATCAGATTCGGTCGATCCTTTAACTGCAATTGACTATCCGTCAAATAAGGCAAATCAGGAAATTTAATTGCATTCAGAACTAATTAAATAACTGTATTCAAATTTGAGGCCCGGATCAAAGTTTTGTTCTTCTCCTTGTACACTTGTGTTAGCTCAGTAATGCTTGTGTGGTATGACATACATCAGTCTGCCTGTCTGTGCATCTGTGTTGTCCCTCCGGTCTAAAGGCCTGTAGTGTGTGTGCGCTTGTTCTCCCCTGTATCTAAGTGTGTTTTCGCTCCTATATGTCCACACTTGCATCTGTCTTCACATATGTGCGTGCGCATGTGTATGTGTGTCTCGCCATGTGTGTGTTCAGAGCTGGCGTGGGGATCCATCTGTGTCAGGTTAACCCGCCGGGAGCCTCTCCCAGCAGGTAGTCCTAGAGGGCCTAAATCATCTGGACGGCCAGAAGCGTGAAATCCTTCCAGGCCTGGACAGATGTCTCTCTGTTCAGCCCGACTCAGCCTTCAGCAACCTCACAGACCTTTAAAGACCCTTGGAGTAGACTCTGGATCCCAAAACGCAGACCAGACTGTATTACTTCACGCCACCCGAAAAGAGGCCAACTCCAAACTGGACCGATATTGAAACTTTTTATGCATTCGAACACCAAGTTATGACAAAATATCCACATTATTCCTTACTATGTGTATGTGCCACATGCTATCTGACCTGACAACATGCCAAGACCAGGTCAGCCAGAGGCTAGACCGGCCTGTATTTGTAGGTGTGACGCAGCAGAAAGGCAATGAGAGAGTGAAAGACAGAGTGCTGCCCTCTGCGACCTGCAGACCATCTGCACAAACTTTGATCTTTCACACATCAGAAGTTGAGCAGACCCATCGTGATGGACTTTTGACTCAATATCAGATTACTTGTTTGCATGAATGTCCTGAAATGGGACATGAGGTACCTCTAACATTTCACCAAAATAGATGTGGTTACATCAGTGACATTTGAAGTGACCGGGCAGTGTCGTTCAGCTGCTTGTTGGATTGTGTTAAAGGTGAAATATGTAAGAATTGGTCAAATTTATACTTAAAACATATACTGCTAACTGTAGCTGCCCAAGATAGTTAGCTTGTTAGCTCAGTTAGCCGTGCAGATAGCGGTTCGGGCTGGCAGCTTGTGGACTAGGGAGTATTGGTGTTTATACGGCTAGCCCAGGAACTTTAGTATCAGTAGATATCTCTGCAACACAATACATATCTGTTGATACTTTTAGTAGATTTCTGTTTATGTTTTCAGCTAAACTCTAATAACTGCCTAGAACACAAATTGTTATGGCAGCACAGTTCTGAAGGTACAAGAGTTGAACTTAACATTCTAAAATAATGCAGTCTTACAGAATAACACCAGCCAATATCATTCTGCAGATGAGTACGACAAGCAGAAATGCATACAGGCTGTCCAGGCAAACTTAAAGCCGCTATAATCAATATCTTTAGATTGGCAACAGACCAAATAATCCCATTTGTGTAAAAGCAGTCTCTCATATTGACAAACCCACCAAGAAAAATCACCCAACCCTGAAGTTTTCCTAACATTTAAAGAGGTTTTTGGGTCTTTCAGCTTATTGTTTTGGATTTAAACCGGCAGCTTTAATGTTTTGGTTCTTGGCAACTGTTTTCAGCAAAAAAAAAAAAGTGTTACAGACATAATGTTCACCAAACCGAGATGCAGATAGACATTACAAGCGACTAGCTGATGAGTATAGTGAAGCATTTAGCAGCTAAAAGGATAGATTAAATGCTTCTCTGGAAGAATTTCATGCAAACAACCCACATTTCGTTACCCAATCTTTCAGGTTTAACTACTGGTGCCACAGCCTAATAAGAGAGAAATGAAAAGCATTTTTAAATCCTGCCGAGGCCCGTTTTGATTAAAATGGTGGATGTCTTTCCAGAAGCACATTCGATAGGTTTCCAGTTAGCTTCCTGTCCACTGGAGGCCTCTTGCACCAGCTGATTGAGCTGGTGTTATGTTTTAAGCCTAGGTGGCTGGCTCACGGGCCTAATGGGTTCCAGCTGGGCCTGTGTGTCTGCATTAAGTCCTCAAGTGGAAAAGTGGCTGCAAAGTCAAACCACCTGGTGGGGCCGAGCAGCCAGGGAGGTGTGAGGTGGTGGTGGACGAGGCGAAGCATGGAAAAGCTCGACTTAAGATGATGGAGGAGGCCTTGGCAGAACACAACAACCCTCTTAACCAATTTTTCTTTCAGTTAAAGCTACTGTCACTCCATGGTTTGATGTTTATTTCCCCTGGCATGAACATGGTAAACCTAAAAAATAAGACTAGCAGCTTACTGATAACCATGCTGCTCAGCTGGCTGCAGGTGCTGCTTTGGCACTACCTGTCAGCTTTTGGCAATTCACATTCACAATTTGGTCTTACAAGCTGTTTTACAGGCTTAATCTGCTACATTTTCAATGCTCCACCATTTGACCTTGGCCCATTTCGACACAAAGCCTGACAAAAAAGCCTCTCGGTCCGTGTGTGACCGCTGCACCCAACAACAGCTGTAATTTCATTGGCCTGATACTGCCACCTTGTCACAAGTGTAGCTACACGAGAGCGAATAATTCTTTTACAAGCGGCATGACAGGAGAGATGGCGACCAGCTCTTGGATTTCACGTTTGTCCGCGGAGACGTCTCTGCAGCAAATACATTTTGGCACGAGCATGTAGTGGTTGTCACATTAAGACTCTCCGTCTTTTTTTTAAGCCTGCAATTTAAACAGGAAAGTCAGCTTAGGAGATATTAATTTTCAGAGCCTTGAGGAAATACCTGCGTCGCACTCACACTCAGGAATTTTTGCCTTGCTCAAGGGCTCTATGTTGGTGATTCATTACAGGGAGTGACTAGCATGTCTCATTTGTTACCCCTGCCCTGAGTTCCCAAGCACGCATCCAAACTGGCAACCCTCCAGTCCATTATGTGACTGCTGCCAGACACACTGACTTGAAAATTTGCATATTTTATATGTTGATCCTTTTTTAATTAATTCCACACGATGTTATCAACTTCTTGGTCAAGTAAGGATATTTGTTATTTTGTTTGGAGACATTGTTTTCAGCCATCTGCTAACAGTGTCATGCAGACACAAAGCCTGAATATACTTAGTCGTGGAGAAACGATAGTTGAACATTCATTCGCTTGAATGCGGAGAGTTAGATGTGAAGGTGGGTACCACGCTCATGTTTGTATGCTAAATGTGAAGCGAGAGCCAGCAACAGGTTAGCTTAGCTTAAAGACTGGAAGAAAAGGGAAGCCTGGCTCTGTATGCACGTAAAAATCCTGTCTGCTAACTTGCTCTCAAACAAACTTGATCATGAAGTGTGAATTCACTTGATCGTGAGTTCACAGTGCTATTGGCATAACCGCTTTGGTTATTCAGATGTAATTCTTGTTGTTTGAAATAAGCTTCGAAGTTGTTTGTGGATGTGTCAAAATGTTAATGTTATCTACACTGCGAACAAACAGTCAATTCTAACAGTAAACTACTGTATATGCAATGCATGATGGGTAAGGTTTGGAATATTACAGTAAGCTCAAAAAAGTTTTGATGTTATGTTGTCTGTGTTGCAGAGATATCTCCTGAAGTTGCATAGCTAATTAAGCTAGTTAGCTAATGGCAGCTGTAGTTAGCAGTTACTCTGGGTCATATGCTGCCCCTGTTCGTTTTGAGCATGAATTAAACAGGTGGCCGATTCTGACATATTGCATCCTTTACTGTTAAAAATGTAAGGGTGCTGATAGGTATATCTTTCCTTTTGGACAGCTCTTGAAATCTTTATGCTAACTAAGCTGATGTTCTCCCATTTCTAGCTTTACATTTAGCACAAAAACATGAGAGTGTTATCAATCTTCACATCTAACTCTTGGCAGGAAATTGAAAAGGGCCAGAAACGTCAAACTATTCCTCCATATACAACAAAACCACTGCAGAAATGCGCAGACACACGCTCACTCTGTGGCGTTATCAGTGTGGCCCTCGGCGCTGCGAGTGACCGCGCCACACCGCATCCATCACGGCTCGTCTCCGCCAGCCCACAGCTCAGGCTCAGGTCGGAAAATGGTGCGCAACGCGGCTGATGAGCTGGTGAGAGATATTTATGAGGATCCTCGTAACCAGCCCAACAGATCCCAGGCAGATGACTCTAGACCCGGGGAGCTCTGCTTTTTTCCACGATAGCACTTAACATGTTACCTCCAGCTGTCATTCGGGGAGGATGTTTTACCATGTGGAGCAGTCCATAGCAGGACACAGCTCATCAGTAATACACCAATGTTGTTTCTGAAGGAGAGCTTAAACTTGAAGCTTGAAATCAAAAACTCAACCAGAGCATTTTTATGAGACAAACACAGATATCGACTTAATTTTGCTTCTATTCTCATATGAGCACTTATGTCACTCTGAGGGCTTCTTCCACAAAAAGCATGAGACACTTTCTTTTTTTCATGAATCGAACAAAAAGGGAAAAAAAAATCTAATCGGAATGAATGGAAGCGCCCGAGCCCCGAGTCTTTTGTCATTCTTTTCCAACGACTGCTCAAGCAAGTCACTATGTGGAGGAGGAAGTCAGTTCGGCGAGCTCGAGGAGGGAAAAAAAAAAAGACACGCCAGAGTAAATTACTTTGAGGAAGGAAAATAGTGACAGTGAGAAAGAGCCAGTGTGATTTGGTCTTCTGTCATCTGCCTTCTGGATCCCTGTACACAAAGCATGTTGCGATTGAAAGAGATGGAGAGAGGGAGAGAAGGACAGAATCCCTCTAATCCATCTGGCATCCTTATGCTGCTGTTTAGGCCGTGTGGTGACTTCAGAGATAGAAGATGAGCATGAAAGGGAATTACAGCGGAGCCCTTTCACTGATTCCAAAAAATCTGCTCCAAATTACTTTGAGAGCAAATATCGACTTAAACAGGCCGTCTCTGCCTTTCCCCCCTCTCTCCGAGTTCACGACTTCCTCCGCAAACAAGGCCAAAAGTGGGGATGGGATGAGGACCAGCAGCCATTTGAGTCCCCCTGTGATGGATCGAACATGGCACTTATGCTAATTCGCCTCGTTTTCTGGCCAGCATCACGCGCATTCTTACCCAGCCGAGACTCCATTTGGAATGTGCAGTTGTGGCAGGAAAGCAAAGCACTCGAAGATGCTGCTTCTGCTGCTGCTTAGGCCTAAACTGTTTCTACTTACTATCTAAGCTGGATGGCAAACAGACTTTTGCGGCCACGGTGGAGAGCAGCACATACACCCATCGGCAGACGGTCGGGCTCAAAGTGTAAGAACTGCATGTACGATCAGGACGCCTGGATAAAAGAGATGGGAGACTGCCCTCACAAGACCTCAGCTCCTCTGGAGAGATGTTGATTATTCAGTGGAATGTTCTCTCCGTCGTCATTTGGTAACGTATTATCAGTAAAACATGTCCTACATCACATGGGCTGATCGATCATAGCTCTTGAACGCAGCGCCGCTTGAGGTGCAAACTGATATCAGCTGACTCAGCAGAGTTTTTAGCATTTTTAAGCTCATTGTTTCGTTTTTTTTTTCACGGCCCGCTACGTTGCTGTTTAGTTTCAGTCTTGTCGCCATTGTTTCCAGCTGTAGCAGGCAGCCATTGTCAACAAAACAGAATCCACTGTACACGTCCCTGCCCAATGCCATACAGTGGATAAAATTAGCAATAAGCTGGTGAACATACTGAAACATACAGCGAAAGAGCCTAATATTTCCTACAGGAGTCGCTGGAAAACAAAAAAAGAGCAAAAAAGAGGAGTGAATATTGGATTCAGTTCATCAGATCGCCAGAAACATGTAATGTAATGACCTAAAATGAGCGTCTAGTGTCTCTTCGATGTGTTTGCTAACACATTCTCCTTTATAAGATGATAATATGTCAGTATAGTGTTATAAATTGTGTACAAAAATCTGTTTTACGCTTTAAAAGTCCTGTATTATGCTCACTTTCAAGCTCATACTATGTTCATAAAGCACATCATTTTTCTCATAAGGTTCATTTCTGCAGCACCTCTATTCACTCTCTTTAAGCCCACCCCCAGCTTAGAACAGTGTTCAAGACCTTATGTTCCTCTGAGAACAGCTTGTTGATTCACTTGTGGGAATATATATCATAAACTCTTAAAGTCTGAGTTTGAATTTCTTCGCCAAAACTCCCCAGTGCCCCTTCAATCAATATATATCCATCAATATATATTTTGATATAGAACAACAAGTCAGTAGTGTTTGTATGAATAACCACACATCTCCACAAACCAAGGTGCTTTGTTGCAGAAATGAAGTGAACATATAATAAATCACCATCTGGAAATCCTGCCGATGGATCTGAGATATTGCCTCAAATGGCGTAAGACAGCCACAGATATTGATCACAGATCTAAGGGTATAAAGTCATTTTCCCATCCCAGTTTTTACGCCAGTGATGCAGAAAGATCCTGACAGTCTTCTGTGTTACATTTGATGTTCCCGTATTTATAAAATATGCCCAATATTGTTGACTTGGCAGTGTTTGCTGTATTGCATCTGGAAAGATCGACCAAGTGTTCTTTGAGGATGCACCTTCAAACTTCACCAAGGCAGCTGGTTCCAGAAAGCGCTCTGGTGAACGCTTCGGCTCCGAAACGCTCGACAGAAACGTGCCCTGCCGCGGTCCTTTCTGTTATCTAAACACACATCTGCTCTGATTGATATGCTCGAAGTGGGCCAATTTCACCTCCGCGCGTGATGCGATAGCCATTTATTTGCTCAGCTTTAATTGTTGAAGCTCCTGTCAGCGCGGCGGAGGGAGCGCAGCTGCGGCAAGGTGACACGTTGGCACGGGATCAGGGCGGCTTCGATAGCGCTCGACGCCCTGCCGCCGAATTAGCATGAACCAAATCAAAAAACCCCTCCGCCGATACGTGCCGCTGTCAGATGTCACCGCGATAAAGGCAATTGGCACCTCTCAGCCATTACGGCAATTTGAGTGTAATGTATATTTTAAACATGAATTTTATCTCTTTAGACTGCAAATGAACCCGCAACAGTATCTCCCCTCGCACCCTTTCACTCACACACATGCGGGATCATACATGCGCTGAAGGCTTGTCCACATGTCTTATATTCACGCAGAGATTGACAGATACAATTGCATGCACATGCAATCGTGTTCCTCTGGCTTAATTTGAAGGCGCTTGGGGGGTCAAGGATTTCTTTCAATCAAAAAGAGTTCTGACAAGTGGAACGTCTTTATCCTCCGTCATGAAAACAATCCGCAAATTATTTGAATTAAAAGCGAAGGAGCCGCACGAACATCTGGGAGACGACTGGCCGGGGCGAGTTTCCCCCTCTTTCTTTTTTTCCGGCGCAACTTCTCCTCTCACTGCAGGCATGAGAAAATAATAAGTGGAGAGCTGAATTTGTGTCAGCGCGGCTCAGGAAAATAAGATATCATGTCTTGCTGTCGGTTTGATGTCAGGCTCTCTGAGTCGTACCCGAATGCCTCATCCCGTCGAGGCTGCGATGGAGGCGCCAGAGTGAGGGGGGGGGTTCAGCCAGAGTTCACGTCCACAGCCACTAACCAGCTCTCATTTCCCCATCTTCATCAGCGCTGTCTCTCTATTTACCTCTTATTTTGCTCTCTGTTTTCCCTCCCTGACTTCTCATCAAGTTGTGTAATACAGTGCTCTCCGTTCCGAACGACATCTCCTTTTGGTGTATGTTACTCAGCCGAGCCAAAGCCAAAAACCGAGCCTGCGGGGACGGCCTCGCCCAGTCCCGGAGAGCCACTCGGATATTCAGCTAGACACTTTGTTTGCATCTTCATCAAGTCGCTGTCAATGGATCCGTGATCAGGAACATGTGTTTCGGTCCACATATCGCTGGTCAAGAGCAATCAGCAGAGTTGGCGGGACAAACCATGAGGTGAGTTTGCAGCTCCAGAGATGCAGATTATCACATGTGACAGACTTACAAGGAAAATGGACTTCCTTTGTGTCCTGTGGTTGAGTTTAGCTGCAGACATTTTCATTGGAAATGAAATAATAATCGTCTGACTAACTAGAGTTAATTAGAATAGGGTTTTGTTCAGTTCTATGAGTCATTAAGAGTACGACATTGACGTGAAAGGGAGGCTCTATAAATGCATTATGGGACGTGTAGTATGCAGTTTTTGAAATCCAGAGACCTCCACTAAATGGATTTTAAGCATTTCATTAAATTCTTTGGGAGGTTCTTTTACCTCACAGATGATAAACTGCAGAGTAAAATAAAAAGCAGCCTAATAAACAACCTTGAATAAGTTGGCTAGTGAAATATGGTTAGAATAATAGTTCTTTCAGAGTGGAGCAATGTGATCATCAGATATTTTCGGGATTAGGAAAGCATCAGGTTTAAAGTGATGCCAACTGGTGTCTGAATCGATTTAGTCACTTTCAAAGTCCACTTAGTTTTTCTCACAATGAAGCCCTCCAGTGAAATTCTGTTTCCATGGTTTTACTTTTCATGGTGCAAACTCGCCAAAATACAGAAAATGTACAGAAATAAAGGTTCAAGAATTATATATATGTATATATATATGTAT
>CAEMYA010000158.1:2743045-2765111 GCA_903131615.1 Diplodus sargus | reverse complement strand
CCTCCCCTCCCCTCCCGTCCCCTCTCCACCACTCAGCTCTGCTCTCTTTCTCTTCCCCCCTGTCTGCATGTGTTTCTCTTTCTGTCCTACTGCCGTTCTTTCTGTACAAGATGATACTAGGTCATTGGTACCAACTGACAGTCTTTCCTCCGCGAGTTTCTCAAAGGATCAGGTATCGTTCATATTTCTTGTTTTTAATGAAATAGCCAACTTCGTTCTCAAAGTCGAGATCGCAATCTGCGCTCCGTCCTTTTTCTGGTGACATACTATTTTATTTGGATTGTGTCCCTGTGTCCAAAAGTTTCTGTAACCTTCCAAAAGCAACGGTCTGCCACTCACACCAGTTGAATGCAGCGATTGCCATGTCAGAGAGGAGCCAGGGTTCAAACTTTTCCCTTTAACTCACTTTTTTCTGCCACTTTTCACATGTACAGACATCATTTCCAAGAAAACTGCCTGAGAATGTGCACCAATGTCGCCATATTTCTCCACAGCCCTTTAAGAGAGCAATCCATCCGATCCTTCAAGTATGGTTGTTAGGATTGGTATTAGGGCTGCAACTAATGATCATTTTCATTGACCGACAATCTGTTATTTTCTCGATCAATGGATCAGTTGTTCGGTCTATTAAAAGGTGTTAGCCAAGACGACGTCCCTAAGCGTCTTGTTTTGTCCACAACCCAAAGGTATTCATAGATTTACCTCATGTAAATATAGTCTTTCTGCGTATGCTCAGCCCCCTTAGGGAGTAACATTATGCGTGATGCAAAACATAACTAGTCTGTGGCTGACACAACTCATTTGTTTCAGGTCTTAAAGGAGTTAATGACTGGTTGAAAGACTTGAAACAGCAACTTGTTCAAACGAGTGCCTGAAGAGGTGAACGAGGCAAGAATCCACTGAACCACTGATCAAATCAAGAACCGCTGGAGAAGTTTGAAGGCAGCCTACAAGCGTTACAAGGCTAAAAGTCAAAATGGCAAAGTGGTTCTGATCCACACAGACTTATGAATGATCTAATAGGAGAGAGACGGATGGCCAAAATGACTTGCCACGGTGTGGATGTGGGGTTTGATGGTAATTTGTCTGAGTCTCCTGGTCCCATCAACAGGACATCAGCATTACTGGTAAGTTCAATCTTGACAGTTTACACTACCATCACAACATTAGCTAAGATTATGTTCTGTATATTCTACGTCAGTGGTCCTCAATAGGCGGCCTCAGTGGCGTAAATGCACTGAAATCGTCACATCAAGCTGCAAGCAGGATTCTTGTCACATCTATGACACAACAACAAAAAGCAACAGTGTGCTCACTTAGAGTGGTGTGGATTTTGGGTAAGCACAAGAAGCCGTTCACAGATGCAGAAATAATGCATGACTGAAGTGATGGACACAATGTTTGAAGGCAAACAGAGGAAATATTCAACTATGTATTTTAGTTTATGTCACAATGGAAATGACATTTTAATTTAGTTCGTATTTTTGTTGTTGTTTTGAATGAAAAAGGACATTTTGTTTTGAATATTTAAGTATTATTGCATGTGGCCTGACCGACCTCAACACAAGGACCTTTGAGTCAGTGAAAAAAATCTTTGCGGCCCTTTAAGATTTGTATTTGAGTACCCCTGTTCTATGTTATATTCTGATTAAAGGAATGTAAATGTGCAACTTAAATGGACTACTTAAACAGTTAAGTTGGAATCTCTAATCAGTAGAAGTATTGTCCATGTAAACCCTGCTAGCGTTAAAGCACACATGAATGGCTCTAACCTTTGGTATTGAAACATTATAAGCTCTTGGAACTGTTCAACCATAAAGACCCTGTAGTGTATTTGAAACTGTGCGTTTCAGGCTACAATAGCTCATATCTTCAGTTGTAACTCAGGAGCTGACTCTCATTTCCACAGCCCATGTTATATATCTTTGAGTCTGACTGCGCAGCTCGCAATGCACCAGATCTGGCTTCTATAAAGACATAGGATAAGATTACAGCTAAATCAGTCTTGTGGCTTTTCTCTGGGAAAACTTATGAAGTCCTAAAATTCCCCCAGTTATGAGTGGGCGCAGCAGGGCTGCAGTGGAAGGTTCCCGAAAAGGAGTAAGGAGTGAAATATAATACGAGCGTCACTGATCCTCCAAATAATAAGGCACTGACAGCGTGGAATGATAGCATGATAACTCATAGAAGCTTCTTAAATCCAGCACAGGTACATGACCCTCGCTTTGTAAAGAAGTCATTTTCCATGATATATACTTCACTAATTCATCTGGCACATGCTTTGTTTTTCTGCTCTCTCTATTCTCTTTCCGTTTGATGAAAAGTGGAATTATTTGCACTGTTGCACACATGGTTTTGGACCTATAGCCATCCTGTCTGGCTCTCTGTCAGTCAATAACAGTCATGGATAAAAAGGATTGAAGCCCTGGTACATTTAATGAAACGAAGAAGCAGCAGTGCCACTGTTGGTTTTACATGAAACCAATTTTGTGAGAAGCAGGGTTCCAATTGGCCGCTGGTGCCATCAATCACCGAGCGACAGCCGATTTCCATTAGTCTACCGTGACTCTCTCCACAGTTGCCGGGTAAGAGGAAAAAAATAACATGTTTGCAAAAGAACATAAAACACGAATGAAGTGAGGTGCAGATGTCTGTATATATTTAGTCTATCAGCCAAGGTCCTCTAGTGATTTCACATCAAAGCGGAGAACAGGGAGCCAAAAGTAACAGTTTCACTTCTTCTTGATCAGCATGTGATAGCTGTTTATTGGCTTTGGAAGTCAACCGAGGGTCAGGATCAATCCACAGTGAGAGATCGGGAGTCCCACTGAGGACGAGGTGTGATTTTATTAAATCAACATGGACCAGTCGACGCCCAAGAAGCTTTCATTTCAAACGCAGACTATTTTTCAGTCCCAATTTAACAGCAGGCTCAGTGTATTTACATGCCACAGAATCCTGGTTTCTATTGGCACACTCCAGGTCACATATCAAAATCCCTAAAAAGTAAAATGTGCTTAACGGTAACCAGGACACTCAAAAATCCTGATCATAGCTGAGAGAAAAGGGCACACATAAACACACTCACCATTGCTCATGCCACCATAGAGAAGTTTTAACTCCATGGTTCTTTCTGATGTGTAAAGAAAATGTTAATATACCAAAACATAGAAATAGAAATCCAAAAATCTTTAAAGCAGGACAAATACAGGTAAAAGCTCCATTCTGATACTAATGTCTACAGCTTTTAAAGCCACAAGTGGGCCACAGTATTAGACTCCAGCACTGATTCTGGGACAAGTGATCTGACACCTACTTATCAAATAGAGGATAATTTGTTTTCTTTGATGACCATGTTTCACCTTCCTCCCTCATAAACTCTGGAGTACCCCAGGGATCCATTCTTTGACCACTTTTGTTTTCATTGAGATGTCCCTGCTTTGTCAGATCATAAACAAGCATGGTGATGGGGAAGAAATATTCGGACAAACATCGATGTTAGTGGATTTTGCCAGTAGAAATATATGTTTGACCCCAAGAATGGGAGAAAACCTTATCAATTTAGTCTCACAACATCCAGTACTATAAACTGCCGCACCACCTTTTCCATTTCACACTGACAGGAAACAGCTTTCAAGAGGCACAACTGCAGCTTTCATTTTATGTGTCCAAACCTTATGTGTTAACTGTTGTCAGAAATCTCGGTCTGATGTTTGATCCAGAATCGATTCTGAACTCTGTACACGCAAGGCAATGCCATCTTGCTTCTACAATCTCAGGAACGTTGCTGTAATCCATTACATTTTCAGCTTTGAAAGATACTGAATCAATCTCATGCACTCACACTACGACAACTGTGATTGTGTTTTAAACTGCAGAACACCATGCACATTTCCAAATGAACCCAAAAAACAACTTGTACTGTATGCTAGTTTTTAGGACTTAAGGGGACAGAGCTTTGTATTTTAGGACATCCAGCTCAGACTTCATATCATCATATCTTCTTTAAAACCTCTGAAAACCCTTTTCTCAAATGGCCCTCTTTACAGTAATATCTTAATACTGTATGTCAGAGTTCTTAGTGGGACTGAGAAGTGCTCATGGGTTGACCCTATGGTCAAACCACCAAACCACTCTACTGCTCCAGTTCCCAGACCAGAAAGTACAGGCTTTTCTCAGCATCTCGGAGGAAACCACATGTCTCTAAATCCACGTTACTTACACACAAATGACAGATAAAACAGCTGTGGCTGAGTATATCTATAAATTAAATATACTTAATAGTATATAAAATATCTCATCATATTTGAGTTTGTCTTTGTAAAGTGAAATATCAAACATACATGAAGATAATATCTAACTCTCAGTAGGTGACCCCCAGTGACCTGAAGGTTGGTGGATTGATTCTGTAAGTGCTCTGGGAATGTCTGGGTTCCTACTGCACTGCTGCTCCCCTATGAGCCTTATACTCTATATCATGTCATTCTACTCTGAAGCAAAGGAAGAAAAAAACATAAGGGATACTGTTTGGCATTATATTTCTATGGTATCAAGAGCATCTCATCTTCCTCCTCCCCAGGACCTTCATTAGATCACTGCAGGATATAACTCACTGTCCCTCACCGGCCAACCTCCACCTACTCCACGAACCAACCCAACACTCACGTATGCACATGCAGACTGTACAGCTGGTAACAATCAGCAGGGACCAGGACTTAATGAAGCTTTGACATGAGAGCTCATACTACAGACGGTCCTACCTGGCCCAGACCACGAAGCAGCAGCATCATCTAGCCTGGATTTACGATGGACGAGACATAATTTGTTACTGTCTTATGAAAACGCTGTGTGTTCAAAAGGTCAGATTTTAAAGCTGCTATGTCTAAGAATTATTAGCAACAATATATCTCTGCCAAATTACCTACAACATCTGCGTATGGTGACAAACAAATGAGATCATGGTCGACGTGATCTACGACGGAGATTTTGTCAGTGTTAGTTATTTGTCAGTATTAAGACAACGTTACCCATAAATCCCCTTCTTATTTCCTGCAGGATGGGACGCTGCAACCGGTCCACACTGTGAACGTCTTTTCTGCTGCCAGAAACACTAAAAGCATCCTTTTTATAAAGCGATCCAGCAGATTTCCAACAAACAATCCAGCCATGCTGTGAGATGCAGTGGTAAGCTGCCAGTCCTCTCAGAGGACATTTCATTGGCTGCTGTTTCGGTTTTGTTGCTCAGTATAAAAAAACAAAAAGGCTTGTGTAAAAATAGAGTACGAGGATCTTTTAATGTTCTTCTTTTGGTTCCCAAGGAGACAGAGGTGTTTCCTGTAGTTGGTTTTTTTTCTATATGCAGAAGCATTTCAAGGCAGCCAAAATCCTCTCTGACGCGCCAAGGCCTTAAAAAAGCACATGCTACGGTGGTGATTTACTTACTGTAGTTAGACTAATATCTGGAAATGTGATTTATTGATTTTAGGGCTTCAATTCAAGCACATTCTTTGAATGTACATACTTAACTCTTATTTAGGTTTTTCCAGAGTTGTCAGATGAAGAATAGCAGCCCTGTTCAGGTAAGATTAATGGTTGGTTAAGTACCTTGGCTGCAGTAACGCGGGCTGCCGTATCAGACCGCGAGGATGAAGAAAGAGCTGAGGCATACTGCAAAGCTCGGTCTTCATTTCAACCCCTCGCATGGGCTCCGACCCTATCGCCAGACAAGGAAAGTTGATATTGGACTAGTCTTCAAAAACCTGTAATAAAAACGATCACACATGCGTGAAAGCAGCCGAATGAGAACTGTCCACAGTGCAGGATGCGAGGCACACTGAACTTATCCTACATAGGTCCCCAACTGGACTTGAACCACTGTGATCATAGTAGCCTAATATGGGATGTGTCTTAACCACAAAGCCACCAGGCACCCCAGTATATTTATATCACTTGAACCAAGCATAGCAATCACAGACTACATTAATTTGTTAATCCATCATATCAATCATCAGCCTATTAACACACATAACGCAGTTCATTAACACATGGTATTAAGATAACAGGACCTGATATACAACATCTTTGCTAAAGATGAGGCCTGAAGATATTCAGTAAAAAAAAAAAAAAAATCCTCCATAGGCATTTCTCAGTGTTCACTCGTCACCTGACGTACGGTGATGCATCTCCGCCGCAAAACCCAGGTGTGATCACTCAGTAGTCTGATGGCTTCTGCTGGGCTTCAGGAAAAAAAAAAAAGCTCTCGAGTTGAGAAAGATTAATTAGTTAAACTGGGGCAGACATCAGTCTTTGAACAAGTCTGTGCGCCGTCGCCGGGGATGGGGAGGGAAGGGCGAGGAGGAGGAGGAGGAGAAGGGGGAGAGGGATGAAGAAGTGTTGCTGAGCAGCCAGAGTCGTCTTGGAGCGGTCGAGAATCCGAGCAGTAGAATTTACTTGTTTTTCTGTTTCTTTGGATGCCAATACCTGGAGGCTATGTTTTCAGTTTTGAGACTGGAGACCGTGGAAAATAGGATTGTTTGGAGGTGGAGGAAAGGGAAGGAGCAAGCGAGGGAACGAGGGAGCATCTGAGCCTCATCCCTCACTCTTATCTGGACACCGAGGGCTGTCAGGTCAAGTGTACAACCTTCCTGGTGCCACACTAATGATCATCCCCCCCTTCCTGTGAGGCTACAAGGTCAAGTCTCCCACCCCACCCTGCTTTATCATCCCTCTGCAGCACCCTGCAGCTCCGACAGTCTTAAAAGTGATTTTTATTGCACTGGCGATAGTCCAATTTGCATTCTTAAGCTATCTCAGTACCTCAAGAAAACACTGCAAAACACCTTTAGCTCAGATGGGAAAGGTTTGCTGAATCCGCAAGTTCTTTTGTCAATGATGCTGTGTTCCATGTCAACACAGTCACGTTTGCTCAAAGGAAAGTGCAGGCTCTTCTTTTGTTCTCTGCTAAGGAGCTCCGCTGAGGTAATTAGAGGTTCAGGGCCTCGCCTGAGGGCACCTCGGAAATAATTGCTACGAAAAGGTAACCAAACTTTAAGCAGGAGATGCTGGTAGAACTAATAAGTGCCGAAAACACTGTTACGGACCAGAGCTGTTGGGGCAGAGAGGCTGCAGATGTTAAACTTTGACCTCCTTCAGAAGATGAACGTGCAAATTCTCTGTTTCTGTCTGTCAGATGTGTTTGCTCGTCAATTTGTTTTTACATTTACACTTTGTACGCATACATGTCTGCTAGCCACGCTGAAAAGGTTAACAAGTCAGATGACGAATTCTGTTCTTTGTCCACACCCTCAAGAGTGACACATCGAGATGTTTCCTGATCAGACGCCCTCGTCAGCAGGATGACATCATTAGCCTTCCAAAACAGTTCCAAATCCCAGTAGATATATCAATCAAGAGAATTGCTCAGAACTGGTAAGGTTTTAGGCAGGAGCACGACTTTGTTAAGGTTGAGGAAACCATCATGTTTAGGGTTAAAAATGACTTCATTCAAATTATCATCATTGTTTTTAAAAACTAATCGCTTGCGGTTAAAAGTCCAATGTTTTGGGACTCTACAATAACGTACTGTGCTCAAGATTGTAAAATATTCATACCGTCGTTGTTTGACTTTTTGCTTAAGTTATTTCCTGTTTTATTTTGTCGTTATATCCTCTTGATGTCAATCCCCGCTTCCTGCTCACCTGTGTTCCTGGTGCTCTCTCCAGTGCTCCTTCCAAGTCATCCTCTTCAGCACTGCCCTGTTGCCAGTGTCCCTCCACCTGCACCTCATCCCTTCGCTGATTTAGTTTCTGTATTCAAGCCTGTGTTGTTCCGTCATTCTTTGCTGGTTCATCTGTTCTGTGTTCCGCATGTCAGTCCCACGTCTCCCGTGTTCCTTGTGTTCCTGCCTGTGTTCCCTGAGCTTCTGGCTTTTGTAGTCCCCTTTGTTTTTTGTTTGTGGATTTACCCGAGGCTGTTATTGTTGCTTGCTCGCAGCAGACTTTAGTTTTTAGGGTTTTTGGACCGTGAATCACAGCTTACATCATTCAAGCATGCTTTTTGTTGTTTCAACTTGCCTGCCTGTTTGTCCGCATTTGGGTATTTCAGGGCAGTGTTTTTTTGTGTGATTGCAGGTGGTCTTGATTTCCAATGGCTACATTCAAGTCATGGTCGATCCTCCTCCGGCCCAGATGGTGGTGGTAATGCATCTGAGGCTGTGGTTTTGGCCAAAAAAATACTATCTGAACAACAGCATGCCCAGCTAACTGAAAACTGCCAACCAGCGTCATTTGGCGGGGGCATTTGCTCCAAAATGCACGCATTTCAATTCCTGTGGATGCTGGGCTACATACGAGTGAGTTTTGCTCTCACATCTGTTGACAGCCGCCAAACTTATCTGATCCATGGGCAGTGCAGCCATCAACAGATCCGAGCTGTTGAGTGCAAGTAGATGCAAATAGACAAAACACAACGGCCCAAAAGTTTTCCCTGAGCAAAAACCCAGACAATAAACGTAACGGAAAAACGCTGCATATCCAGTTGCTACAAAGGAAGTTCTCCGGGCCAGATAAGCCCTACGTCAGCACAGTACGCCCTCTGTATGACCATATGTGTCGAAATCACTGGAGCAGCTTACTGAAGTAGTTGCAGTCGGAGGAGTAAAGGTTACATGTGTGCCTCAGAGAGACAGATGTATTTACAATGGACAACTGGATCTCAAACCATCTGCTCCTTGATGATTCTCCACCAGCGGCTGGTGGCGATGGATCTTAGGAAACACTTTTGGAGTGCGTCTCATGGCCCTAATTATTTAAATAAATTTTCGCTGGGATTTTTTCTGGCCGCGTGTTCCTCTGCAGCACTATAAGCAGCAGAAGAGCTGAGAGTGACATCTGTTAAGCTTTAGAGCTGGAAGGCCAAAAATAAAGTTACTGGGTTGGGCCCCCTTTGCTGCATTTACAGAAATCAGCTGGAGGACAAATGGTGGAGATTCCTACCCAGTGGGACGCCGTGACGCGCACATACGACCACAAACACACATGTGGGCATACGCAGAGACACCTCTACTGCATATCAAGCACACAGCGGAGGCAGAAAGCGCCATTACACGGCTGGATTAAACAGAAACATTTTGTTGGAGCGAACATCAAGGCGCCGATTTTTATCTCCGGGCCGGAAGAGCTGTCATAACCTCAAAAGAAGGACTGATCCTCAATCAGCCCTTGAGTCTGAATCTCTGCACTCTCGGGATGTTTAATGGCAGCCTTATCGTGAACGCGTAGATGACATTGTTTCAGTCACTTCACATTTTCTCCGATTTGCATCGTCTTGAATTGTCAGCGAGGGAATCGCTAAGTCTGATGCGAGCGGCATCTTTGTGCTCTGACAAAGATGGATTTGCTCTATTCTACCCTCCCTGTCGTATTCCTCGCAAAGCCCCAGCTTCGTGACTAATCGCTCGCTAAATCATCTGAATTTTAGTGACATTCGATGCACTGCCTGCTCATCAGCGGCTCGTACCTGAGCAGCAGCAGAATAACAAAGCGGTTAGTTAAGTTGCAGAATGCTTCCCCTGTCGAGAATGATGCCGAGTCTGCGTCTGGATAAGAGCATCAGATAAATCCCTGAGACAACAGTCAGAACAAAAGCAGACTCTCACATGTAAGAGGAGTCAAAGCGGAATAACAGTCTGATTTCAATATACGACACAATTCAGTTGTCCAGGTCGGCCAAGTTCAAGCAATCACAGATGAATCTAAGGAGGAGTAGAAAGGTTTTGCTTTAAGAGAACAAAGAGAATCTTACCTTGCACGCTAACAGCTAACAACTAACAGCTAACAGGATTTTTTCATTACCAGCGAGAGTATTCTTCTGTTGAATCTTCCTTTTTCAAAATAACACAATGTGAAGGATGCAGGAAACTCTTTCTGCCGTATGATTCCCTGCCTGCTGGAAAAGTCTGAGTCTCAGGAACTTTCTGCCCTCAAAACAATTAGCTTTACTGTTTATACATGTCAAAGTCTCTTAAACCACCCAAAAAATTGGTCGCATAATTTTCTTTTGTGGCCCTTTTTTTTGCTGTTGATAATCCTCAAGCCGTTGTGACGGTTCTGTTCTTTTGGGAGACAGTAAGCCTAAAGATCCAAAATGGAGGAGGCTACCGTCGCTTCTTAGCTGTGGTGCAAAACAACAGACATCACTAGCACAGGAGTTTAGAAGCACGACAGGCCAGGGCTAGCTTGTTCGTATGCTAACGTCAGTGGGTATCTCTGAAACACAATACATTAGTTTAAGGTGTACAGACTGTATGTGTTTACATCCAAGAGGTGTTGTATGACCTGAGTTAGATTAATGTGTGACAGACGATGTTGACGGAATTGGTCACCATGGGGGTGGGAACACACTGTTTTTCATCTGCTGCTAACCTTAAAATGAAAAAAATCGATTATTAAATAACATTTTGATCATTCTTTCGCTTGCGATTCTCGTTCTAAATTGCCCGAGTTCCTCTTAAGGCCAAGTATTTAACCGGTATCTGATGGGACTGCTTATTCTGGGTGGCAAATAAACACTGAAACCAGAAATTCACGTGTAAAGGATTTTCACTGTAGCAACAAACTAAATCCCTTCCAGCACCCCCTCCCTATTATAAATGTTCCTCTTTTTCAAATCACTTCATCTTCACCTCTCTCCCCTCTCCTCCAAGACGGTTTGATGCATCTCCCCCATATCGCAGAGAGAAATCCCCTGTAGTCTTGCATTAGGTTGAGTTGCCACGTTTGCAAAAAAAAAAAAGGGAATTATAAATAAAAGGTAATGATGCTATTATCATGCTCTCTTACTATCCTGAGCGCCGCGCCTCACCTTTCTATTTGAATAATGATTTATAATCATATTAGTTCTCTCCGGAGCCCTGCTCTGGAAAAGTAAAAAGCTATTATCCAGTTGTCAGCTTCCAGGAGACGCCGTGGGAGATGGAGCGATGATGCTGACACACGCACATACTGTAGCTACACACACTCGCCACGCACACACACACACTCTGGCGCTGGCAGAAAGCGCGCACACAGAGCATGCATACATGCACATGCAGAGCCGTTCTGCTGCACACACAGACGCTGTGATTTCAAGCAGAAATTCTGTTTGCAAATCGTTGTGTTTGTTTAACCCAGCTCGGAGCGCCAGGAGTGAAGCAGCTTGTCAATCACAGAGAGCAGACAATATGGACTCTATTTTAAATGTAGGTTTCCGGGAGTATAAAGACCTGGAATACGGAGGAGAGTAAAAAAACAGGCAGATCAGGCAGAGAGAACAGACTCCTGCAAAGCATTCAGTGATAGATACGGCGACACACATCACGAGAGGAAATAAGATATCATGCATCACTGATCAATACCGCCGGCTGCTCGGCCTAATCCTCTAAAACACATCCAGACAGAACATGACGGCTGGTTTATATCTGCCGTGATCTGGGAAACAGCAATGTGTTTACGAGCATTTAAAAAAAAACACATTTGGTCGCATTGTGAAGGAGGAAATTTGCCATTAAGCCATTTTTACTTGACAGGTTTCAGACATGACGTATCAGACGGCTGCGGCGATGTGAAAAAACTAAACAAATTCATTGTAACGGTTTGTTTTAGTGCTGTTTTGTTAAGTAACATTGTTTCCTGTGTGCTACAGACCTTTCAAACTAAAAGCCTAGTGGAGAATGTGCATATAATGTGTAAGCAAATGTTACACACATCCTGTCTTTTGGGGTTTTGACGAGACAATTTCAACTCATTTTTTAAAAAGCCTTTATTAGAAGCTTATTTTTCGTAGAGGGTGCTTTTACAAAACAAGTTATTCCTGTGAATCTGCCCCCACAAACACTGAGTAGACTGTGATTTTTACCCATCAAACACGGCATTTATTTATATGGAGGAGATCTGCAAGTGCAACTGCGAGTGTGACTGGGAGGGGACGGACAGAGACAGTCCCGTCGCTGGATAAATTTCACACCGTCTGACACAAAACCCCGTCCACTTCCCCACAAGGTCGCTAAATAGGTACATCCATAAAAACGTCAGGCGGACGGTTTTTGGTTCCGGTGTAGAGTGAATGATCAGGAACACTGCTGGATGGGATGCAGGGAGATCTCTTTAGGGTCTATTTCAGGGGGACGAGATCTGAGACACACATACAGTTCTCTCTCCCGCCGTCTAAATGCATCTAAATGCAACACCTACACACACACACACAGAGAAGCTGTTTACAGACATCTAATCCGGCGAGATTTACATTTGCAGGCCTTGGCGGATGGTGTCAAGGTGTCACGTCTGCCGAATGTGATCTTCCATGTCGAGAACATTATTATCCCCGCGAGGAATTTAACACGGGAGGGCAGCCGGGTGCCATCTTCAACAGCTTGCTTGGAAATGCAGAGAAAGGACGGTCGGAGCCTTTAAAAAAGGAGAAAGTGGCGCTCACACACACACAAAAAAAAAACAGCGTTGGCTTTCAGAGCGCCAGTCAGCTGCGAACATGCTGCCGCACTGACCTCACCGCACCTTTCCCACCTCATATTCTCGGCATCCGTTCAGGGACGATTCTCAACAGGACCCCAGCGGACGCCGACACAAAGAGCGGGCCAGCCAGCAGTAATTACACCATGCAAATGCCATCCAGGCCTTTTAATGCAGCCGGTGTCGTATCGCCTCAATTGGTTTGGCGGTTATCACCCGGCGCACACATACACATCTGTGGCGCCCAGAGGAGGGGGGGGTGGGGGGGTCATCTGTTCGTTCATTCATTTGGAAATTTTGCTTCTTCTGCTCTTCTGATTTGTTTTTCCTTTTTACTGATTCCCATTTATTCCTTTAAGACACATTCAGTAGACCTAAACAACAACTAAACACTGTTTTTGGCTGCTGTACAGCATATATACAGAGTATATATACACAGAGAGTAATCGGTTTCTCCAATTGAAATTCAGATGACAACAAACCAGTGAGGTATAATTTCTATGATCAGCATGAGACTCTCCCAGTATAAAAAGCACAAAAGGTGGACAGAAAATGGCTGCCTCTTTGACAAAAGGTCAAGGGTACAAGGTCATGGTAATGCAGTGGTAGTGCACAAGCTAACTGTGGCTTAAGCTAAATATTACAGTGCAGAGAAAACTAGCAATTAAACCTGAAGTTTAAAGGTGTCCTGCTGAATTCACACTCAAAACAAATAGGAGTTTACCATACCGTTAGCTTGTTAGCTCAGTTGACTGTGCAGCTGGCAGACCTGACTGGGAGCTGGGACCATGGGGGGCGAGCTGGTTCGCATGACACTTTCAGTGGATATCTCTGCAACATAATAAAAAGACATGATGTCAAAAACTGTTATTTCTTTACTCCATCGTGTTGATAAATGTTTCAATGTTGTCATCTAAAACTCTTATATATTGCTCATTGGTAAAAGGCTCATAGGTATTGTAGTATTTTGAGACATTCGTCAAAACATTGGACAAAACACAAGTTCTGAGACACACAGTTGAAATAATTAAAACCGATGGCTCTAACATCAACATACATGGCTGCTACATTCACTGGGAGAGCCCTGAAAAAGTACACTGTCTGAATTGAGATATGTTTGATTTCATTAGAAATGTGGTACCGTTGAACTGAACAATGAAGTCAAAGTAATAGATAATAAATCTAGAGCTGACCATTAAACCAAAGAAAATTGCCAAAAATCTAGGCGGAGGGCAAAATGGAGCATCGTTAAATTCTGGCAATATGGATATTTTGTATAAAGGTGATTCATCGAGCGAACTCGTGAACCGGTCGACTTCTACTTGCTACATAAAACACACTGTATGCAGGAGGCTGTTTCACTGAATGCCAGCATTGGATGTAAATTTCACTCCCCCCGTGAAACTGCACTCTGCCTGCCGTTCTTCCATCATGTTCAGATCCTCGCCTGCACTCGCTGAACAGCTGAACTCCTCCGCCGCCGACCGTCCCCCCACCTCGACGAGCGTGGGGGTGTGTCTGAGGGTGAAGCCGCCACTGAGACAGGTAGCGGTGGCCAGCTGGTTCGAACAGGTGTACAGACTGTGTGTTCCCATCGGACGGATCTGTGCACTTGGCTGCCGACCAGGGACTGATGGGTAAAGCCTCTCTTTCTCCCTTGCCTCCTTGTTTTTGTCCATTCCCCCCCACCCCAGTCTGTCTGTCTCTTCTTCCTCCTCTCTGTCCCCTTCTGCCCCGCATCCCTTTATTTCTCTCTCAGGCAGCACAGAGGTGTGTGTCTCCACTGATACCCCTCCTTTGTCTTGGCTGGTCGGCTGCAGTGGTGCACAAAAAAAAAAAAGAAAGAAAGAAAACACACATATACACAGCCACGCGCGACCAGACAAACAGCGCTCAGTGCAGGAGGCTGATGGGAGAGTAACTACGCATGAAGGGAAGCTCAGACAGAGGGACAGGTGGTTTGAGGTGAATCGTGATATTTCTTTTTATCCACACAGTCAAGGAAAAACACACCTCTGACTCGCACACTGTAAAAATATCCATCAGTTTGTCTGGTATCACAATTATAGCGCGGTTTGATCAACCACGATTAATCAACAACCATTTTGGTATTGGATTCATCATTTCGAGTCATTATTACAAAATAATGTCCAAATTTACTGATTTCAGCTTCTTAAAAGGTGCAATACGTAAAAAAAAACTGGCTACCAGTCGAAATCACATACTGTTAAGTGTTCTTAGCTGTAGCGGTCATTAGCGGGTTAGCTCAGGCCGGTCTGTCTTAAAATCTGTCTAAAACACAGCCCGCAACCCAAAATGTGACGCCTTCCTTCAGTGTTGGCTCTTCACCAACCCCTTTTAGACGTATATCAAACTGAATTGGTTAGTTTCCTTTTGCACATGAAGAATGAATAATGTTCCCACCACTTGCAGAACCCACCTGAACATTGAAGAGGGAAGTACACAAAGCAGATCCAGCGTTCCTTTATCGCCGCACGGACTAAACAAAGCCAGCATTTACTCATTTATCCGACACATGTTCATCGTAAAACAAAGAAACAAAATCAGAGCATCCCATTCCCCGAGAGGTCACGCGGTAACCTCATCCTTCGTGCAAGTCTTCCCTAGATGAACTCTCATTTTCTTTTGAAGCACTTCCTCGGGTCGCGCGGTCACAGATGAGGTCATATCCTGTCTTTTCTGATCAGACCTGAGGGACCGGCTGCAGATGTGCGGGTGGAGAGATTGAGTTTCTCATGAAAAGAGATAGCAACGGCGTCTTCTTCTTACTCTTTTTAAAGTTTCTCAGGGTTCCAGCGGAGGTTAAATGCTTCTACGTGCTGGTGTTTCTCTCACGGGACACCATCAGTGAAGTGACCAAAAATACACTCGAGAAGGCCTTTAGATCTGAACCATGTAATGAACCTGCCATATGCAGTGCATGTATGAGTTTTCGTGTTTAATAGGTTGTCTGAAGGGAGATCTTCAGCTCAGTGGGCAAAAACCTCTGAGGTCCTTCAGCTTTAATTGAATTTGTCCTGGTTTCTCAATCGCTTTGAGTTTAGGCCCTTGATTAATGTTGCAAATTGCCCTGTTGTTGTGAGAGAATCACTGACTAAGATAGCAAATAATTAAAAATGTCCTGAGCTGATCACAGGGATCAGTATCGATCCTTTCTTTACTCAACACTACTGTGACTTCATCGGTACATCCCTACAAGTTAAATTCAGGTAAAGGTGCAATGTGTAAGAATTTTACTCAGAAATATTCAGAATATGCAGAAATAACATTTTTTTCCTGTGCTGCGGACAAATCTACTGATGTTAGCATGCTAACCATCCATCCCCATCCGTCCCACTCCAAATCTCTTGTGCTAGCTATGGTGTTATCTAGCACAGGTCCCATGGCCGCCATCAAGGCTACCAGGCTAACCCACTAGCTGCATGGCTAACTGAGCTAACTAGCTATAGGCGACTACACATAACAGCAGTTAGTGGTTGCTCTGGCGATATGCGGCCGTCCATTTGTTTTAAGTATGTTGTTTTTCAAGTCGACAGCTGGCCAGTTTTTACATATTGCACCTTTAAGTTGTATTTCTTTTGGTGAACCTGGATGTATATAATCTGCAAATGGCTCTTGTACAAAATATTCATCCTATTTCACAACTCACCGTTGATTTAATTCAGCTTTAGCCAGAAATTAATGCGGACATGCAAGGACTCTCATCTGGCCAAATAGCACCTCTGCAGAGTTACAGTTGCAAGCAGGTATCACGGCCAAAGCAAATTGTAATCGTCTCTTTCCCCCTGTATTTATCCAGGTTAGTCCTGTAAAGATACAGTATCTCTTTTGCAGTGGAGGCCTGCTCAAACAACCAGCGACACCTCAGCTCTAGAGCGCTATAAAGAACAACAATAACCATGCTCTGTAAAATAGATGAACAGGAGCGGTCGTGGCCTCTTTGGAGATAATCTACCTGGCCACTGCTTCGTCAATAATAATAGTGGAGGCGCTAATAGAGCATTATGGGAGCCCAGGGACCAATCCTGACAGGTGATTTATGTCGCCTCTGACGACTTCGGCCCCTCGAAACGAAACCCTGATAAAAGGAGAGCTCGATTGGAACAAGCAGGATGATGAATAGACTACATGATCCAGAGACCCGTCTCATTAAAGAGAGGAAAAGAGAGAGACAGAGCTCTGGCCATTTAGCTAATGTAGCGAGTCATTGTGTATATGTGTGTGTGTGCATCCATCTGTGTGTTCTGTGTGTGTGTGTGTGTGTGTGTGTGTGTGTGTGTGTGTGTGTGTGTGTGAGGACTGAGGGACCTGAGCAGCAGCAGCTTGCTCTTGCCGCAGCAGTAGCAGGTTGGAAATTAATGACACACTAAATATATGGCGAGGAAGCTTGACCCCGCATAATGGCGACATATAGGATTAACCTTGGTTGTCACTGGGGGCCATTGTTAGCCCACATGCTGCTACAAGTAAACAGGGGGCTGCGCCTCCAAATAGGTATTTGTAAGCCACCGTGCTGCTAGAAAAAAAGAAGGGAAGGAGAAGAAAACAAAACCCTGCTGATTTATTTCCTCACTGCTTCAGGGGATAAAGCGCTGCATTTAGGATTAAAGGATTCAAAGTTTGCGTTTAATAAATAGTCAAAGCCTGAATAGTCGCGGGGGGGGGGGTAAAGTATGGTGGATTATAGGAGATGGATTTCTAAAAAAGGAGGTGTCCTGGGTGCTTAAGGACATGAGACGACGAGAGCAGGGAGATACGTTTGCTTTTTGGACTTTCTGACATTTATTAAGAAACACGATTAGTCAAATTTGCATCATAATTGTTACCTGCAGACCTACGTATAGCAATCTTATGAACCACGACACTTCTATTAAGATTAATCTACCCAAGAGTGTGTAAACTAGTACTCAGGCTAGTTCCAGAGCTTTTACCCTTATGTATTTGCATGATAACATTTGCAGATGTGCTCTCAGTATTTAGGAACTAACCAAATTAAGGAAATCGAATTGGGCAAATTTATATTGAGGATAAATCTGGGAACCATGAATGTCTGTTCAACATTGTGTGGTAATTCTTCCAGTGGCTTTTGAACATTTCACTTGACAACTGAAACACTGGTTCGACTTTAGCTGGTGACATTAAACCAAAAGTAAAGGGACCACCAAAGACAGTAGGATTCATCCCCAGGGGACCTTGCATGTCAGAGAAAAATTCTCTATAATCCAACCAATGGTTGTCAAGATATTTAACTCAGAACCACAAATGTGAACCAAGAATCTCTGTACACAATTTTGTGGCAACAGATTTGAGGATGAAATTAAATGAGTGGGTGAGATTTATCTTCTGGGGACCATGAATGTCTGAATAAAGTTTCATGAAAATCAACCCCAGAGTTGTTGAGACATTTAAGTCTGTGCCGCAAATGTGAAGGCGCCAGAGCAAAATCAGGAAAAGTCTGTCTGTTTCATCCTCTGGGGACCATGAATCTCAGTTTAAAATTTAGCGTCAACATGTTTATGTTTATTGAGTGAGTTGGTAGGATACATCGTCTGGGGACCGCGAATCTCCGTATAAAATCTCACAACAAACCGTTCAGTAGTTGCTGAGATAATTCAGTCTGGGCTGAGCAGACAGGCCTTCCTGTCCATAGTGCTACACCGCTAGCATGGCTCAAAACAAAATGAGGGAAGTTGGATCCACCTCATTGTCCCCGATCGTCAGAAGTCAGCCTATTCACTTTTCAGACCTGCCCCGGCTGAAGCCTCCTGCTTTTACTGCCATGATGGATTTCCCATTTAGCTTGACCCTATATTCATTAAAAGAGGATTTAAGCCTGTTAGAAAGGGAGAGCAGAGAGGCCCCTTGGGGACTGTGTTTGCTGTGCTGACCCCCCCACCCTCCTTCCACTCCCTCGCCTGTGACACACACTTTCCCTCAGACACACACTCTGGCTGCTCCCCATGGCCTATAACTCTCTCTCAGACAGGGCTTGTTAGGTGTGGAGGGCTGGGAAGGAGGGTCCAGGTTTTATTAGTGGCAGCAGCTGCACTCCTCTCTGGCTCTATAAAAGGTAATTACTGCTGGTGGTAACAAGCTAATTGATTGCTAATTAGGTGAATCAGTCCTCTAAGTGCTGTCCCATTTATTGACAGATGGTGACAGTGTGTATGTGAGTGTCGGTAGATGCTCTTAGGCGGGTTTAGGTTGTGTGTTATTTTTCGCGAGTGTGTGTTGGTGGAGACGAGCATTCGAATAAAGGCGGATCTCTGGGTGCAGCAGGTTGAACGCGATTGGACCAAAGCAGAAAACATGATTGATTCAGCGAGGGCTCGCTGTCGGAGAGGAAATGAGGGCTGAATGGGGGCGGCGCACGGTCTGTCGGTGCACTCTGGGGACCGCTGGGCCCCCGTATACACTTTCATATGGAAATGAGGGGCCAAGCCGACACAGAGGGGGAGAGAGAGAGGAAGACGGTCAGCTCGTCGGCGAGCATTACAGCAGGGAAACAGAAAGGGAGAGGAAGCTGCTGAGTGGAAGATAGCGAGGGACGTTTGAAAGAGTCAAGCACTCGAAGTGAAATTTGTCTGTCGCACTGTAGGAACTCCTAAATATAACATCCTCATGTGTTGGAGGTGATGACCTTCAGTAAAGTCTCACCTCAGGTTTACAGCTAATGAGTGGAGTTTACTGACTACCTTCAGAGCACTAAAGGTGCCTTTGTAGTCTGAGCCCCTCAACTGTTTCTATTTAGCTTCTTATTAACTTTAATTTTGTTAAATTACTGAACACTTTTAAATCCTGTGAAGCTGTACGGAGGATGATTGCGGCCAAACAGTTTACATAAAATACTAAATTAAATTCTTATAATAAACTTAGAACTTAAATAAATCTTTCACGTTCGGCCCTAACTTACATAATGCTTTTAATGTATTTTGTAAAGCACTTTAAATTGCATTATTGTTAAAAAAAATACAAATAAACTTGCCTAACAAAGGCATTCATTAATGTTAGCCTGTTTTGCTAGCTTCATTTCCTTGTTTTGTTTATTTCACACTTTTTAGGTTGACATATTAATTTGTTTTTAATTTGATTTCATTCTTTATACTTTCATTTGCCCGAACTTATTTAAATTAAGATTTTTGTTTTCAGTATAAACCCTTCATAACTTGACAAGATCCTAATATGCTTGAATATGCTTTAAAGGGGCACTACGTAGTTTGGAGAAGAAAGTCAACTTCAGAACTGTAATATTTACTATATTAATAAGGTAATATTACAAACTCAGAATTATTTATTGTTTCCATAACTGAATAAACAAGCTTCCCTAGAACACTGTTTGAAGCTAGAAAGGTGGCAGGGTCCACCACATATAAACAAAGTAAACCAGTATGAAATAGTTTATTTAATTTGTTTACACATAAATCTTCTGATTAAAATGTATTCCCTAAAACTACATAGTGCTCCTTTAAATAATTTGAAACAATAATAATAATATTAATCTTAACTCAGGCTCAACTTCCTTTTTAATGCTTTCAACCAGAGAAGGTCAGAAATTAGACTTTGAGTGAAGATTATTTTATTTATTTTTGTCGTTTGTTGTTATTATTGTCAAGAATGAACTGTCCCTTTAATAAATACGGTTGTTCTTTGTCATCAGATCACGACCAGTAGACACTAGCTGTCTGATCAGTACATCTCGTGGTAAATGTATCACTTACACATATTTATTCATTATTATCTCATGTGTTTAATCACCGTGTTTTATTTAATATCATATAAAGGATATATTAATTATTACTGCTATATATCTAACATTACAGCCAGTCAACAGGAGAGCATAAACAGCTAAATCTGCTCTCTCCTCTCCCAGGAGGCGTCTGTGGGCCCTCCTGCTTGTTTCTCCATCACTGCTCCTGTAGGAGGTGGAGGGTGGTGGGTGGGGGGAACACACAGCCTGCGGGCCTCTAGAGTTTCCTCTCTGATGGCATTTGACATGCCCGTTTTACGCCCGCCTGCTGGCGTGTCACAGTGGGTGGCAGGGCCAACCACACCAGTTGTTTGGCGATTTACTGCCCTCGAGGTGAAAGGTTTATTGGACCGGACTAGTTAGTAAGGGGCTAAAATAAGAATTTGGTGAAGGCTGGGGGGTCTCTTCAACTCTGCAACCCCTCCCGGAGCTGCTGGCACCTGCCCCGAGTAACCACCGAAACACACACACACACAGACGCACACAGTACATGTACACACCCTGATCTCCAGTGGCATGCACAGTCATAGACACATGTCTGTAGGCTATTCTCTCGTTGTCTTATCCTCCCTGTCTGTCATTTCCTCCCTCTGTTTCGCTCCCACATCAGGTTTGCGGTCGATGCAGTGTCATTTAATGCATCGCAAATTTAGAATTCAAACTACAGTTCGAGCACTGTGGACAGGATGTATGGAACATGCGGCACAATAACTACCACGATTACTGGCTGACATGTACGATGATGACGGTGCCCACGCTGCCTTCAAATGCTCGTAATTTTCGCCTTTGTGGTTTTAAATGGAGCAATTTTTAATCTGGTTTAGAACTAGATGGGATTTTTTCTAAACATAGTTTAATACTTCAACATTTTGGGAAATACACTTTTTTTACAAAAAAATACGACAGGCTGGTGAACCCATTATTTCTCCTATATTATTTAAATCAAAATACTATGATTTATACATTTATTAAACATTATCTTATGCCTAAACAAACTAAATAAACAAACTGACCTTAAAGGACAACTCACTTTCCTACTGTTTTACCTTGTGAGTATGTGACAGACCCTGCCACCTTTCTAGCTTCAAAAAGTGTTCTGGGGACCTTATTTTCCTCTGTGAACATTATTTTTAGAATTAAAAACACAAAAGGCACTCTTTAAAGTCAGTGTTTGTCCTTTCTGGGCTACCATACAAACATGGTGGTGCAACACAGACGGTACATATATAGGCTCATTCCAACGTAATGAAAACACAACTATTCTACTTTCACTGACACTGATGAAAACATAATTCTGAATATATTTTCAGCAAACTGGACCTTTAAAGGAATAGTACAACATTTTGGGAAGTATACTTATTCACTTTCTTGCCGAGGGTTACATGAGAAGACTGATACCACACCTGTGCATGCACACTGAATATCAAACTAGAGCCAGGTGATTAGCGTAGCTTATCTTAGCTTAGCATAAAGACTGGAAGCAGAGGCTAACACCTTAAAAGGAGTTAATAAGATGATAAGTCTGCTCTTGACATAGACAAAAAAATAGCAACCCAATATTCTCAGTCATATATTTTTTTCTTTGGTTGTCCCATATGATAATTACAGTTTGTCCAGCGGTCCTTGAAGGCAACATTATTGTAGTTTTTTCTTGCATTTCCCTCCTCTCACCTTCACCCCACATATAAGGTATTCTGCAACCTATTTGACCTTTTTGTCAGCCCTTCCCTGTTCTGTCAAGACCGTCTCGGACCACCAGACAAGGCCCATCCACCTCCCACCCCTCCTCCAACAC
>CAEMYA010000158.1:2707590-2735717 GCA_903131615.1 Diplodus sargus | reverse complement strand
GGCGAAACAAGAGGAAGAGTGGGCAGAGGAGGAGAGAAGAGAGAAAAAGACAACAAAAACAAAGCGAAAATGTCCATTTTTACATGTTAATTTGTCTTAATTAGGTGAAAACTCATATTGCCACTCGTTAAAATGGTGCTTCAAGATTTTTCTGAAGTTTGCACCAAGAAAAAAAGCAATATAAGGAGGACAGAAATAAAAAGGAAGTAATGAGTTTTGGGGAAATTGAAAGAAAAAGCCCTCGATGTAATTTTGAAAAAAGTCCCAAATGGGAAGAGAAAAGAGAAGGAGAGGGAAGATGAAATGAAGACAGGGATTTAGCTTAGAGGGAGGGGTAAGTTAAACGCTGCATCCCCCCCTTAACCTTTGAAGTGAACAGATTGCTTCCAGGGCAGAGGGAAAAGCCATTTACCCACCATATATTCATGTCCCTGGTTAAACAGCAGACTTAGGCAGAAGAATAGAGATTAGCTGCACTCTCGGCATCTCATTACATCCTAAAGGAAACCATTCAAGTGGGTTTTAACAGCTGTTTTGCACAACTTCCCTTTCACAGAGTAAAAAGTCACACAAATCCTTTTTTTTCTTTTTTTTTAAAATGATATCTTTCAGAAAAAAAAAACTCTAAAGCCACAACAACATACAACCCGAGGGCAACAAACAGCAGCAGTGTGAGTGACAGAGAAGCTAATAGGAGCTTGTTAGCTGTCAATCAGCCCCGAAAAAAATAAATGATTGTATCCCTCTTTGACCCTCCCCTCACACTGTGAGTGACACTTTGATTGGACAAGACGCTTTAATGTAACATCTAATAGGGCCTTGTATCCTGTCAGTCACAGGAACAGAGCCTGTCTTTTCAGCTTTACCACCTCCTCCTCCTCCTCCTCACACACCGTCACACAACAGTGATTCAGTGTGTGACTAACTTGAAGCACACTGCAAAATAAACTAGATTTATACTGCACAGGCTTTAACTAACAATATCACTAGCAGTGCTGCGGTCATTTCTCATCTTTAATGCAAAAAAGCTTTTTGGTGCTTTCAGAAAGCTTCACGACAAAAGACGAAGACATGATCACAACAAGCAACAGACATTCCCCTCTTCTTTTGCACAAATAGGTCTGAACTTCCTGTGAGGTCAGGCCATGTGTAAACCCACCCTTACGTCATCCACTGGTTTGTGGACTACCATTGTCGAGTTCGGTATTACAGCAGCTGCCATCTCCGTTTTCGAGAGCCATAAATGATGGTTTTGGACAAGAGGCTGGAGCAGGGGAGGAAACTGATCTGGACTGGAGATTACCCTGCTATAATTTACAAAGTAACACTGTTACAATAACACTAACACTCATTTTCAACACACTGCTGTGTTGAAAAAGACATTAAAGACATCATTATAAAACTGATTACTGAGGATATAAAACAAGTGAGAAGTAGGGTCATTTCCTCATAAGCTTACATATAAGGAGTTTGCTTGTTCACTCTTTCTGAATGCCAGAGTGAGGCAGAGAAATGAGAAATAAACTATTTTCCATCGACTCTCATAATCTCATGTTGGTCTCAGACGATGATGCTCACCAAAATTGCTCTCGGCATGACGGTCTTTGATTAAGCAACTCCTATCTAACATGTGCTCATAGAACACAAAACGAAACAAAGGTTCTCTCAAAAGTTATGTTCTGTGAGAGACATAAAACACAGTTTTCATTATATTTTATGGAATTACAAACTGCAGATAGAGAGCAAGAGAACTAAATTGGCATGTAAGGACATGTCAATAAAACATGCCAGCCTTTAAGAGCACAAGGTTTTGATTGAAAGCAAACACAAATGTAATGCAATCAGGCGATACAGATGTCCGAGTGTGGGTGTGTGTGTGTGTGTGTGTGTGTGTGTGTGTGTAGACGATATAGGAAAGAGCACAATATAACAAAACACAAAACAGACCGGAACACATCAAAATACAGGATGAATGTGTTCTTTGTTGCCTAATCTAAAGTGAACTCTAGTCTGCGTGTGTGCGTGTGTGTGCGTGTGTGTGCGCATGTGTGCGTACGTGCACACGGGCCCATGCGCTATTGTGAAGTTCCCTGTGCTTTGACAAGAGGTTAGCAGTGCTAAAATAAACCTCAAGTGAACCGTTTGTCTGATTTTCCCATCAAAATAATGAAACGTGATCAGGTTTCGCTGCGCTGTGCCAGGGAGCGTCCAGGGTCCACGACTGTCAAGGCGGACTTCAAAGACTTGTGGCCCTTCTGCACTTCGCCTGGCCTGGCCTTGCTGACTGGCTGGCTGGATGACATTCCTGGGTTGTTTCTGCTGCCTTTTCTTTCCCTTTTTTTTCTCCCCTTTTGTGCCCTGACATCCAGCCTGTAGCTCTCAGAGCTAAATTACAGCAGATATTTAGGAGGGGAAAAAACTAAAAGGGAGTCAGAAGAATAAAAGCTAGACGGAGTTCATGAATGACTCAGAGTGTTTCCAGGACCAGAGTCAGGTACTTGTTCTTGTTGTGAACGGGCCAACATCTGGGACCAGGAACATAACTGGGAGAGGAAACAGTGTTTTTTTTGTTTTTTTGTTTTTTTTAGTACAAATAGAGCTAAAAATGTCAAGAGGAAAAAGAAACAAATTGCTTCCATCGTGGTTGTCCTTCTCTGTGAAGCTAAACAGAAAAACGAGCACATGTAGCGACAGAGGGGAGTGAGAACAATTAGTAACATCCTCGTTGCAACAGGAGCAGAAGAGGGATTGGGTTCAATGTGGTCCTGATTTTGAGGAGCACTAACAGAAGCACTGCTCTGAGAAAAAAAGCTGCCAGTTGTCACAACCACTGACCCATTTGTTTATGGCAATTATAATAAACAGCACTAACAACTGGGACGGTAACAGCCCTGGCATGTCATGCCTTCGACCCACGCTATAGATTTTACTTGCATTAATCTAGGGTTTTTTGTCCGCTTTGGGGCTTACGAAACAAGCTGAAAACAGAAAAAAAAGTCAGAATTGTGGAAAAAGAAAGTTAACTCCATTTATTTTATCAATTTTACTGTGGCCCTAATCCTCTTCCATATAGAAAGTAGGTTGATGAGAGCTGGGAAATTCAATCAAAAGCCAAAACAGTGGGCAGGTAGTTGGTGGTGCTTCGTCAGTTGGGTGGCTATTATCGTCAGGGACGAAGGAGATTTAAGAACGAGACGGAGTAAATAAAAGAGCACCAGTCAAATCTAACTGACATGCTGATGATGGGATATGGCGGGAATTATTTTGACGTTGGATTCATGTTTTTATGCGACGAAGGTTACAGTCTCATCACAGAAATCAAGTCACATGATTCTTGAACATCAGGATTTATTTGCTAAGTCTATATTTCATTTACTTGATGTTTTGACTTTCTTGAGATAGTTGCACTCAGGTTTTCATTAGCAAATTGAAAATGTGTGTAGGAACAGATGAAAACATACTTACAATCAATTGGCCAAATGGTAATACAACATTTTTGATTTGAACAGCTGTGAAGACATATAGCACATTTGCTAAATCATGTATATGGACACTCACGGAAGAGGTCGATGAAGTACAACATGCCACATAGGGATGCACTAACGTTTTGATCCGTCCCGAGGTGGTAAACTGATCCATTCAAACACCAGTCATCGATGAATGCAATGTAAGCAATCACTGTTATAAGTATACACGCTCCACACGCAGCTACACACGAGAAGCTTGTCGGTGCAGCGCACTGCAGAGTATTCATTTGCAGCGCTGGGTGGCCTGCGGCCTGTGGCATCACTACTGTGCCTCTCATTTGGTAGCGCCTGGAATGGTGTGGGTGGGTGAGCGTACATCTCTGTATCTCTGCGAGCACTTGTGTGTGGTGTGCATCTGTCTGCGTGTGCCGTGATGTGTGCGTGGTGGACTGAGCAGGAGGCCAAATGAAAGGAAATCACTCTAATGGGATGTGACACGCCGAGACGCACGCACAGAGACGTTTGTGAGCAGATAAAGGACGCAGATAAAGGCCTGGACCTGATTGTCAGCTTCTTGTAATCACTCTCATACTTTGGAAAGACACGCAGAGACAGAGCGACCCGACCGACTGAATGACTGACGCACATACAAATATCAAAAGACAGGATGTGTATTGAGCACAAGTGTGCTCTTGAAACCTCCTCTTGAGTCTGGTTGTGATATGAAGATGCGTATCGCTTTACATTCTTTGGGTCATCAAATGCAGCAGCCTGCAATCACTGGCGTGGGTTACTGGCAGTCCATCCCAAAATAGTGGAAAGAAAGATGGCAGGATGGTTCTGCGGTTAAGGGAACTGTCATTCAACCAGAGAATGTGGGTTCAAGACCCATTTATTGTCTGTGAACGTAAACTCTTCTGAGGTGTCCTTGAGCAACAAACCGAAACTGAAGCATAACAGCAGGCAGGACGTTGATATTGGACAATTCTTCAAGACCCTTAGTACATTCAATGATCTTCCAGTGTTAAAGGACTATTCCAGACTATTCCATCTGGCATAATTCCCACTGTATATGACCATGACTTTGTTTGGATACTGGGCTGTTAGAACCACCAAATCAGACTGTAAATAAGTCCCTGAAAATCTTCTCTGTCAAGTCCAGCTTTGATGAACTTTGGCGCCTTATACCAGCCATTTTCACCCTCATTATCACCCTCAGCATAAATATTGTACTGTTTTTTTCAAGGTTCCAAATCATATAAACCTGTAAAATCTGACAAATAGCGATAATTTCACCACTTTCAAATTGATTAGCAACTGTAAATATGATCGACTGTGGACCCATTAATCAAGGTAAGACAGCAACACATTTGATAACCCGTCACATTTGGTTAGCCAAGAGCTAAATTTAGCATTCAACCACTTCCTAGATATCAATACAGTTTGATAGTTGAATAATACAATTGCAAAGACACAGCATAAACTAATACAAAAAAACCTTTTTGACACTAAAAGGTTTAAATTGTGGTTTAAATGTAAGGTACAGATCCCTTCATAAAATAGGCTGATCCTTTTTATGGACTTTTATTATATAACTCCGTTAAGGCAAACAGAGGACTTTTAAATCCTGCATTGTATTATTTATCCTTTAATTCCCTTTGATGAGTCCCTGTTCAATCCTACAGGAGATAAAATCCTCTCTAAGTTATGTAGGTGTTCCCAAATAGTCTCTGCCAAGTCCTTGTTCAGGGCAGGAGACACATAATTCTGTTTTGGCAAAGAGGAGAGCTACAAATCAAAAGTGTGACAGTGTGAGATGTTCTGTTGTTGTTAAATGAAAGCACTAGCTATCTTGCTATACAGCATGCCAACAACAATTCCCAAGGGTCAGGCTATTCCTGTGGCTAAGAAGGGAAGGCATGGAAGAAAAGTGCAGCCACCCATGTACATTTAAAACAAAGACCTCCTAAATTAAAGGTCCAATGATCGAGCTCTCAGTGGCATTCAATGTTGAACTTTGGGTCACATTTCCCCCCAAAATGGACATATCGCTTGTCAGAACAGGAAACGTCATATATCAAGAAGCATTGTTAAATCCCTGGTCTGGCCATGATCCTGTTTCACAGCTCATGGGAACCAGACAGGAGCTGGAAGAGGACAGCAGTGCCCCCGTGGAGCGGGACAGGAATCTGAAAGGGGCATTTCAGGAAATTTGAGAGCAGTCAATGAACTTTTGAGCAATGCTGATGTCAGCCTTTAGGGCCTTTGGAGATCATAAAGTAGATACTGTACACAGGTTGTTCTGCAGTGCCGTTTTTAAGCAGCAGAAGCTCGCAGCCATGACAGAAACTAATAAAAAAGAGACATTTTCTATAAAGTTATGAAAATGGATCCACTTGATGTTGTGCCTTGGAGAAACATTATGTATTGTCTTTCAGGAGGCCTGCTTATTTGCATCAAAGTAGCTGATGTGCATTCACCAGATCCTCCTCATTTTACAAAGCTTTTTGAGTTTCTCAAAGCCTCCGTACAGCACAACTGCCAACACATCTACGACTCTGTTATTTCAGTTCAAACCAAGCAGGTGTCGGGCCGCTCAGCCAAACGGGAAAAGCACAAGGTGGTAAAGTGTCAGACACTGTTGCCTCAGTGGATAGATTTCATTTGACTGACATGTTTTTAGCGCTTGTCCACTGACCCTCCATCTCAGTCAGTCACTCTGAAAAACAGCGACTGGCACGGCTCTCAGATCAGAACGTTTGCAGGTAAGAAATGAAGGTAGGTGTAGTTTTGAGCACCAATGAAAGCAAATAATTCTACTTTTACGACTCAGTTTCCAAGCTAACTTCAGCTACTGTTGCTCTCTGTCAGCGGAGCACAGAGAGGCTCTGAGACGAGGCCCTCCAGAGCGTGCATAAAGTCACATCGTTGAGACTGTTGTGAAAAATCTGACACCGCAAAGAAATCCACAATCCAGCAGCAAGAAAACACGTCGTCCACAAACTTTTAGGAGATAAATACATGTACATTGCTATAAACTGTCGAACAGAGCACCTATAATAGTTAATACGTATCTCGCAATCCTGTCTCCCGAGGTAAGGTTTGTATTTGATGGATTTCTGGGATATTCTCGTGTCACTTCCCCATCAATCTTGTCACACACACTAGTCTAGAACGGAGCATCCTTTTTACCACAGGAGCAAAGAGATAAATAAAGCAATCTAAAGCTGGTCTCTGGGCTCAGCGCAGAGAGTTACAGAGAACGTGCAAGAATGCAGATGTCAACATCTCAAACTGGCCACAAATTTGCAGTTGTGACATGACTGAGGTTTTTCGACTGCCACCACCTCCTCCCCCCCCTCGTCCTCCTCCTCTTCTCCATCCACTCCTGGGACCCCTCCCTCACTATGTTCACAGTGAGAACATTAACAATGAAGGGACAATTACTGTGTTGACTGCATCAACATCAGCACTGAATATGGTATGGACTGAAACTGTCCTACATGTTATTTTGTTTGGCTGCGTGGAACTCATCCACTGCGTAAAAATGACCACCACAATCATCAACAAAACCAAACACATAAAAATCAACCGAAACAAAGACAAGGCTACTTAGGATTTACTTTTCGGCTGAAATTACTGTGCAATTACAATGAATCTGTCAACTCAGACCCTTTTTCCACTAAATTAGCAAGATTATTTGAACCTTGGTGCCTTCCAGTGAACCAGCCAGGGTTTTGAATGGAATCAAGGATGGGTCAATGATGGAGGGAGTTGAGCAATGAAACAGTCAAAACACTGAGGAGACTAATTAGAGGGGGGACAAGCTAAAAGCCGTTAGCCGTGGAGCTAACAGCTTGTGAACGACCAAATGACAAGAAAATACGGCGTGAAAAAGAAAAAGTTGGAGTGCTCCTGTCAGCACTGTATACATATTAGCTGTTGCTAAGCTGTGGTTGACTTTCAGATGCCAGCTAGCTCATACGTTAGAACCAAAAAAGGCTAACATGCAAACTATAAGCTTTTAGCAGGCTAACTAGCCAGTTGATAGTAGGCTACTTTAAACTGTACTGCAAGTAAGCATCAAGAGCTAATTAGCGACGCCTACTTGCCCAGGAGCCCCACCGCATACAGCTGGTGCCCCTGCCCCTCAAACATCCTGAGTCCGCCACTGCTGGGAACCAAGACTTCGAGTTTGAACCAACTTAATATTGTAAAGAGTTTGAATTTCTTCTCCCAAACTACATAGTGCCCCTTTAAGGCACAACAGGCAAAATAACATCACAAAACCGACTGTGCAGACAGGCGGCGACTCTGAGGTTCATTTGAGGATACAACCGGGAAGTCTGTCGAGAGATGAGCCACCCCTCTCACAAGGGCTGTTTGCATCTGTCATTCGTAAGAAGAAAAGGCCTCTGGACATTCATGGAGGAATTTGGCACAGCGGAATCACCCAGAAACGACGCAGGAAAGAGGGAGGGGGATGAAAAAGAGAAGGAAAATGTCACTGGCTGAAATAAGACAGTGTGGCCTGTTTTGACACATTATGTCAAACATGGCAGCGATCACTGCGGTGCTCTGAGGACTGTGATGATCTGTGGCTTTGAGAGGCAGCGAGGATAAAAAGGGAAGTGATGAAAAGATGAAGGGAGTGACAGTGAATGAAAGACAGGAGGGAAACCATCATTGAGAAACTGAGGAAGAATTAATTTTGTCCTATAAAAATAATTGGACCTTCTTGTGGCAAAATGGGTGCAAATTAAAAAGAACATGTTCACACAATGAAGTATGAAGTATTCATACATGAATACTAATCATCTGGATTATCTATTCTTATCATGAATTTAATTTATTTTGTCACTTTTCCGTGCTGGCAATATGTGGCATTCATGGCAAAAGAGCAAACACTCAACTGAAACCAGGAGGACGAGACACACAACATGGGATAGAGAGATAAACGTCCATGTGGAAAAGGAAAAGGCTCAGAGATTTATTTGGTGGGAAGTATCATTTGGAGTGTATCAACAAACAGCTTTTTAGTCTACAAAGAAAGAGCCGAGCGTCTGGGTAATCGGGTATTTATGAGGTGAGATGACAGAGTACAGAGAGTCAGAGGACTGTATGGATGCAGTGGAAATGGGGAGGCGCTTCGCAAAAAGAACTCCACCAAACCACAGATAAACATCTATTTGGTCTTGGTGTTTCGCCCTTCCTCATTTCAGTCATATTGACTTGTTCATTTAATTGTCAAAGTTGTCATCGGGCTTTAAAAAATTTTGATCTCAGACACTTTGCATGAGCCTAATGTATACGGGTTGTCAACAAACATGCTTGTTCTTTCTCTTTATATCTTCGTCAGGGTGAAAACAAACATCTAACACGGCTGCATTTCCTGGGAAAACATACAAATCTACCACTTGATATGGTCAGAGAAGCCATTGTGCACATTTACAGCACAGTTTAATTTAAAGGTGAAGGCATTAAAGAATTGCAGACATGTATATATACACTAAACATATAAGGGACTGTAGATTACATTAGCATGTTAGCATTTTTTTTCGTGCAGCTAGTCAGACTACCAGGGGTTTTTAGGCCAGGGGCTAACTGGTTAGCATACCAACTTCAGTAGATACATCTGGAACACAATGCATAGACATTTTTGACATGATGCCAAAGGTCTCATTTCATCACATTGTGATGATAATTTCAGTTAATCCTTTAAATGTTTGGACTAATACATATTGCAACTTCAAAGGCACACTAAGTAAGTTTAGGGAAGATATTCTAATCAGAGGAGAAAAATCTTCACTGACTTATTTTTTCATGCCAAAACAAACCAAATAAACAAACTCTCTTTGCTTTCATGTCTAAATAAACTGAATAAACAAACTGACCTTAAAGCACAACACAATTTCATACGGTTTTACTTTGTTGATATGTGGCGGACCCTGCCACCTTTCTAGCTTCAAACAATGGTCTGGACCTTATTTTTCATTGAGCTTGTTTGTTCACTGATGGGAAAATAAATATTTCTGTGGTTGTATTAAAATATTATTGACATAGAATATACAAATTCTGAGTATCAATTTACTGTCCAAAATTACACATTGCCCTTTTAAGCATTTTAATAAACAACATCATAGAACATACATGTGTATACTGTCAAACATATCAGTCTTAACAAGTTGTAGTACTAGTGCTACCTGCAAAGTTGAGATCTCAACTCCTCAATCAATTCCTGCTTGCGGTTTAAGAATGCTCTTCATATATAAAGTGTTAAACCTCATCACTCTCAAATTAATTGTGAGGGCTTAGTGTAACGGCTGTGGAAGAGCTCTCAGACAGCTCGTGTAAAATATTGCAGCCAAGGGACTCAAGGGGTCGCAGAACTCATCAAGTTTCAAATTCCAGTGGTATTAGCTCAAATTAAATGACTTGTTAAGGTGGATATTTTGACATGAAGGCAGACAGACTGTGTATGAACATACATGATGTTGACTGATGGAATAAACAGGCTCAGGGATGCACACGCACACAGTCGAACACTACAGCTGGCACGGAAGGTGTACTGTTAAGTGTTAAATGTCACCAGCCACTCTACACCGTGACACTCAGACATGTTGGTCTAATAAAATGAAATGACTGGACTGCAGCCTGTGGTGAATCCCCTCACAGTAAAATTAGAAATAGATGAGGAAGAGCATCCTGGGTAATGGTGGGAAACCTGTACAGTGGTTGATTGTACTGATTTGAAGGAGCAATATGTAAAAAGGTCACGTTAATAATACTTTTTGCTGTTGTGTCAAAGATGTCAGTACATTGTGTAGCAGAGACATCTACTCAAGCTAACGCTAACCAGCTACACCAGCGCACCTGCAGTACTCAGATCCCACATTTCGGGCAAACTTGAGTCGGCTAACAGGACCGATAGCTGCACAGATAACTGAAAGAAGTTGCTCACGGCAGCTGGAGTTAGCAGCAGTTAGCTGTTACCGGTGACATGCTGCCTCCTGAATTCAACAGGTGGCCGATTCTTACATATAGCACCTTTACATTTTTTTTTTTTCCTGTTTGTGATGAGTGAAAAAGAGATTAACTATTCAGCGTGACTTCCATTCAAATTTTTGCTCAAAACTGTGCTACAAACAACAACTGTGGATCTTGCTAAATGCTAAACTGCTGGATATTATGAACAACAGTCTGACATTTTCCACACTTGAATGAATGGCTCTAGCTAAGAACAAACAAATATTTGTAACACATTATTTAATGAAAATCATGCGGATTAAAACCTTAAATAACCACATAATAAATAAAAGTTCTTTACTAGCGTTGCATTAATTCATGAGGGACATATTCCACTCCACGTGACTCCAGCCGTTTGTGAGTTATTATCAATATTTTTAATAGACTTGAGGGTGATAAACAAGAAGGAAAGCAGATCCTGCAGTGCCTGTCAACCACACTTCAGTGAGGTCAAATATTTCAGCCAATGTCGGGAAGATATTTTTACCTGCGTCTGGTTCCGCTTCCTTTAGGAATTTAAGAAAGAAAAAAGAATCAGAATTCGCAGCAGTCATTCTGATCCGGCGGACAGGAACATGGCATACGTGTCTCGAACGCAAACAGACACATGCCCACACATGTGTTGTGTAAACGCCGTACAGCTGACTGATGACTAAATCAGTTTTCGAAAGAGTCAGAGATGTAAAGAGAGAGAACTTTATTCTGTTAAACGAGCAGGCATTAATTCCATCAGTATGCTCCGAGGATGGCTGCACACACACAACCACACAGACACAACCTCCGCTTGAAGGTTTAACGAGGGAGACATGGGTAGGAGAGTGAGTGAGATGATGGTTGTAATGTCAGAGACAGTCTATCCCACATGGTTCCCATAAGTGTGTGTGTGTGTGTGCGTGTGTGTGTGTGTGTATCTCTGTCTCTTTTTCGACATGTGTGTTTTGCATTGGCAGGATGGGACTTTAAAAAATCACAATCGTCTTCCAGAATGGATGAAGTTTTGGGGGGTCTGTGGAGCGACGTGGGGTGCCAGAGCAGTAGATATTTAGACGCCAACACACATGCAAAACTCCCAAATGCACACACACACACACACACACACACACACACACACACACACACACACACACACACACACACACACACAGCAGTCAAGTACATCTTGATCACGCTGTCAGTGATCAGAGCCAGCACCCTCATCTCCCTGTCCAAGTCCATATTTCACTCTCACCCTGTCCAACAAGCACACACACACACACACACACACACACACACACACACACTCACACACACAAATATATTTATCCACAAACATGCACGCACACACACACACACAACCATTTGTGTGTGGGTCACATGTTACAGTGATCTATCCTGCTGATGATCTGTCTGAACACATGGCGGATCATAGTAAACACACACATCATTAATAAGTAGATAAACAGGAATGAAAGAAACAAGGCTTAACATGGTGGTACTAGACATTCAGCTGCCTCTTGGTTTTATTTTGATATGCTGAAGTTGTTTCCATTCGTTAAGAGAACACTTTTAAAGAAGGAAAAAATCATTTGATACAAAAGAGAGATAAAGTATCAGTGTGGTGGGGGTTTGGTTTGTAATAAGTAAAAGATGTAAATAGTTCTGATAAGCAGCGCGGCTGAGTAAAAAATAAGTACGTCCACCTCCCGAACCACAAACCTCATCAACAGAAAACCACAAGCAAATAAAAGACCAATCTCTCAACATATTCAATATTAAAGTAAGCCAAAACCAAAGTGAACTTTCCCAGTGGAAAAATGAGAATGGACTGCAGAGAGATGCTGATGTGGCTTTTTGTTTGGCTATCATTTATTAGCTGCAGGCTTTAAACTGGGTGTCTATATAGTTGAATAGCTGTAATGTGAAAATCATTTATGGACACAAAAGAAAAGTGGCCAGCAAAATATTAAGTGTTTTTAGTGTTATATGATGTCATTTAGTTAAAGGAGCAGTATGTAAGAAATTAAGTTAAAACCCAAAGAAATAAACATAAACCAAATTAGCTGGTTGAATGTGAAGAAATCAGAATTCTGACTACAAAGTAAAGACGTCCATGTGTTGTGTACTTCAATACCACTCTGAACTCCCAGTTCGGACGGCTAGCTGCGTGGCTAACTAAGCTAACGGCAGCTACAGTTAGCACTTACTCTGGTGATATACTGCCCTCTACTTGTTTGGAGTATGAATTTGACAGGTGGCCAATTCTTATATATTGCACTTTTCAGCTTTATTTAATCAGGAAGTGCAATTGAGATTAAAAAAAAAAATCTCCTATAAAAGAAACTACAAGACAATTCAGTCACATAAAGCCACCAGTACACACACTAAGACAGTCACAAATACTACAAAAACATCAACACATTGAACTGTAAAGTCGAATTAAATTTGTCGTTTGTTGTTCGTTTTGGTTGCTAACATTACCTAGCAAACGTTAGCTGACATTGCTAAAGCTAGCCAGCAAACATTAATGTTGCTAGTGTTAGCTCAATCATCCCGGAGCTGGTGTATAAGTGGCTCAGGAGAGAGCAGAGAAAAGAGAGAGCGGGTCACTTCTCTAGACGATCACTCGGCTGTTGTGGGCTCTAGGCCGGGCATGCAAGTACATATCTGCTCAATGAGCTGTCTTTTAACA
Source organism: Diplodus sargus (assembly GCA_903131615.1). Taxonomy (NCBI): domain Eukaryota; kingdom Metazoa; phylum Chordata; class Actinopteri; order Spariformes; family Sparidae; genus Diplodus; species Diplodus sargus. The sequence goes on along the minus strand of CAEMYA010000158.1, from coordinate 2,722,556 downwards.
GGTTTTAAGCAACTGAACAACGATTTATAATATAAACTACATTAAATGCATTTCTATTATTTCAGTCTTTGAGATAATATGTACTGTATATGTAGATAAATAGCCTAATTCTAATGGTTTAAGAGACTGTCAGCCAACCCAGAAAACCCAGGTTGAAGATGTATGTTTAATCATGCATTTAAATATGTTAATGTTTCAGTGTGCACAAGCAACGTACTCACCGCCTCCTCCAGGGCTGCGGCTGTAATGTGTCTGACCTCTGACCCTGCAAGAGAATTTTCCCAGTCACTTAATTAGTAAGTCAACCTTTTCCTCAGATGGGGGAAATTTGTATGCTCTTGTCTCGAGGACTGCGCCTAGTTGAAGCCATATGCACTGAGCTACACGTCAGTTCGTGTTGACCTATTCCTGCTTCAGGCCACTTTTACCCCATAATTAAGTGAATTATCTCACAGAGGACAGTGCCATACATTCCTGCTGGCGTGCAGAAGGCGTCTGGCTGCTGTGGAAGCTGCCCTGACAAAATGGCCTCTCTGTACATAGATAATGAGGCAGAGGCCTGACAGGTGGGCCCTGATTAGGAAGGAAGGTCCTGTGGTGGGCATGGACGTAGAGCGCGCGCACACACACACACACACACACACACACACACACACACACACACAGAGCTCACCCAGTCTGTCCCACTGCGGTAAACACACTCATCAGAGTGGAGGCTGTCCCCGGAGAGGGAGAGCATGTTTGACATCATTAATTGGCTTTTTCAGCGCAAGGAGTCAGGGAGATGAAAAGCTTTATCAAGCTGAAATAATTAATTTTGCCCTCGCCACCCTGAATTCGCTGACACTTCACTTCTCTCAGAAAATGAAGGAGGGGAAAAAATGACTACTTTTTTCCCTTCTCTTGATTCAATCCCTCTATTAGCTTTTTTTCCGGCTCAGGCTCAGAGACGTATTAACAGAGGTAATGTGCGTTTTGTATTAAAACACAATTAAAAGGAGATTTAATTAACTTGAACCTGTGCGAAGGGGGAAAAGGTTAGCTTTATCTCCTCCACTTACAAAGGCCATAGATTAGAGGGCCACACTATGTGCCCAGTGCACCGTACACATTACTTCCAATTAATTCTAAATGACAGAGAAAATTATAGGGGTTTTGATAATACAGCATCAGAAAGGGCTAAAACTTTAATCGCTTTGCCCATCTAACATAGCTCTGGTTGGATAATTAGTTTAATTAAGCTCTTTGAAAGGCACCCACATGTTGAAGTGGTGAAAAGTTTAAACTACACCTGAGTTTAACAATGTAGCCAATAAGTGAGTGGAATTGGAGTGGAAGCAGAGTCCTGTCCCAGTAATGGATCTGAATACATTGTGTTTCAAATGACACCCACAAAGATCATTTAACTAAAGTAAGTTAAACGCGTATATGCGAGACATTCTGTACCATTCCAGCTTATAATTACGCTTTTCCCACAGTCACATTTATTTTGACACTGAAGTGCTGCTCGAGGGCTGGGCGACATGGCCTTAAAATAACATTGTTTTGTAAGGTTATATTGTCCTACGCTATACATCTCTGTATTTTGAAGCACCTCAGAAACGCTAGGACTGAACAACAAAATCAAATATCACAACATATATTTGAGCAGATACCTCCACAGTGATATTGCACCAATAGCGTCGGAATGACTATGGGTACTTTCACAAAATATTACAGGTCAAAGTGTATAGGATTCCAGGGGGTTTGAGGCAGAAACTGAATGTAATATTCATAATTTCATTAATGTATAATCACCTGATTGTCGTGTTTTTGTGCAGCCTTTTATATTTAGAGAGGGAGCAGGACGTCTCCCATGGAGTCTGCTATGTTGCTCCACCGTGTTTCTACCATCGCCAAAAATAAACTAACCAAAACAAAGTTTTCTGCATTTTCAAGAGGCCCTCGTCAGGGTGGGTTAGATGAGGTGTGTTCAGTTGGTTGTAGTCTAAGCTCACAGCTGGATGCCATCGAATCCTTGGGTCTTCCTTTGACTTTGGGAAGTCTATCTTAAAGGTGCAACCTGTAATAATTTTAGTTGAATACATTGAAAATGACCTAAATTGAAGAAAAAAAAACATTTTTATGTTATGTCTATGTAGCTGATTCCAAACAAGCTAGCTGTGCCCCTTCCTCGTCCAAGACTTCTATGCTAGCTGTGTAAACACCAACACTCCCCTCAGTCCAGACCCCTTGATGGATGGCTAAACATGCTAACTAGCTAGCACCAGCTCCGGTTAGCAGCAGTAAGCAGTTATTCTGGCCCCTTATGTGTTTGAGGTATGAATTCAACAGGAATTCTTACGCATTGCAGCTTTAACACAATGAGATTTTTGATAACTAATCATCAGTATTGTAGATATAATGACTAAGTGAATAAGGGATGTATTAAAACAAGAAGAAGAAGTCTTATCTCAGCCTGTGACTGCAACTGGAATAAAAAAAGGGGGGTGCAAGAGTGTTTCCAAATAACCTGCGGCAAATATGATAATGTTGCACATCAAAAATATTAGCATACATGAAACTACCACAGCGATAGTGTTGGAACAGAGGCGATAATAACAGCAGAATATTGGCATTTGCATTCAAGAAAAAACACTTAATGAATCTTCTCAGTTAAACACTGTTATAGTTTTTAAATGACTTTAGATGTCACTTTAGATGCACATCTGACAACAACAACAATAATAATAATCACAACCCTATCTCTCACAGTCCTCCGGGGCCCCTTTGCGTATTTTCCCCCTTGGAGCAATTTCAAGAATATGAAGAGACTGAATAATAGAGTCAAATCCACACACACACACACACACACACACACACACACACACATCAACACACACACACACACACACGGTATTCTCAGAGCCTTCTGGTGGGAGAACAGCGAGGGTTCTGCTTCACTTCCCATGTGGAGAAGCTACATATTAAACCAAATTCATGTGTGTCCTGTGTGTGTGTGTGTGTGTGTGTGTGTGTGTGTGTGTGTGTTTGTGTGTGTGTGTGTGTGTGTGTGTGTGTCCCTCTCCTCTTCAGCACATCTTTAGGCTACTGCCTCGCCTCAGCAGCTCTCCCGACATACACAATATTTACCCTTCTCATTCGTCACAGGCCCGCGCTGTTATTGTGTTTGCTGCTCTGCGGCCTGAATCTCCCACACTGCAGGAAAATAAATACTCTCTGCTATTAAAAATAAATTATTGACACAGCCTCTTGCTTCAGTACAGTAGCTGGGGCTAAAATGCATTAATTAATTCCACGGCAATAATGTGCTCATACTGTCATGCTAAATTATATTATTTAGTTTCATTCTCAGGCTTTGAGTCATATTTGAGTTGAAATTAAAGGAGCAGCAACAATTAAATAAAAGCGAATAGAAGCATCATAAATAAATGCAACATTAGCGCTGTAGCACATACATTAAGCTGAACGGCAGCCATATGCTGTTCAGCGCTATGTTATTTCATTAAAGTCTATCAATTATTCATGCTAAGATAAGCAACGCCAATTAGAATAAATATGGAGAGCGTGTATAAAGTTCTCCCCGTGGTAAATGTAAAGTGAGTGCTCAATGAAACGACTGTAAAATAATTTATTTATGCTCAGTATGTGCGCAGCAGCGCCGGCGCTTTATTACTTTGAAACCACACAACGGCATGCAAGCGATTTTAATTAAGACTAATTGTTTTCTTTATAGACGCGCTGAGGAAAGCTAATTAAATATAATGCCGCCGACATTTCCCGTAACAGCGCAGACTCTGGTTTATTTGCAGTGGGACAGTATCTCTGAGTTACGCTTCATCGTGCGTCAAAGTTTCCAACAACTCAGAATTTAGACACCTGAACAAACGCAACTTACATCTGAGACTCAGGAAGTTATTCAGGATGTGTATTTTTGCACATTATACCTGCAAAATATGAGCAAAATCAATCAAAGTTGTGTAGTTTCAGAGGTTGCCATTATTGAGATTTTCTTTCCTTTGGTCAAACTTCAAGCCTTTTCACTTTAAAGGTGCAGTATGTAGATTTAGAGAAGAATAGAAAGATCTTCATTGACTGATTCTGTTTAACAACCAAGCTGAATAAACAAACTGACCTTAAAGGACAACGCAGTTTCATAATGTTTTTCCTTTTTTTTATATGTGGTGGACCCTGCCACCATTCTAGCCTCAAACAGTTTTCTGGGGACCTTATTTTCCTCTGTTTATTCAGTTATGGATAAAATGAATATGTCTGAGTTTGTATCATAACCTCATTAATATTGTAAATATCAAAAAAATTCAGACTTCAGTTTCCTCTCCAAAACTACACAGTGCCCCTTTGAAAAGCTGACTCATTCTCCATTTCCACAACTTCCCTCTTCATTCCCAGCGAAAGAAAAAACAGAGAACCGCAGTATTCTACTGTGGCAGCTCCGTTGGGGGTTAAGGGTATTGTTGGTTCAACCTTGACAGAAATTGTTAACAGAGGAAAGAGAAGTTTCCAGCGAGGGATTCAATCCAGAGTTCGTCCACGGAGAAGCTCTCAGACCTCTGGGATCCTGCCACCCCATTTGAATTGAAATGGAGTGGAGGTCCCAGCTCCTCTGAGGTACACAGGCTCCATTGATCTGGAGTCGGATTCAGTCTATCTGAGTAATCTTTTAATGTGTTACTACACTTCTCCTTACATATGCCAAACATTTGCTTGGAAATTACTTAATGTGCAAATGTGGAAATTGTTTACTCGGTATGAAAATGCTCGGCGGGAGGCTGATGGTATCAGGTCAGCGCTCAAAAGTAATTCAGTCATCACAACAATAGTGCGTCCAGCTCCAAAGTTAAGAAATTCAACGACCGAAAGCTCCAATACACATGATCCAGATTCCTGTTGTGTTTAGACTCTTTATTCAAATGTAAACCATGTGGTTTCTTCATGAACTACAGCTGGACACCAACTGCTGACTAAAGCATTAAAACATCTGAACACAGGGTCATATCTTTAGCGCTACAAAATAGAACCAGAACAGCAGGACTGGGGGAGCAAAACAGCAAATATCCACAGGTAAACTCTAAGATCCTCCGGTTTTTGCACAGGTAGCACTTGCCCAGTAATATTATGTAGCCCTACTTGTCATTTTTTGGTACGCTTGCCAGTGATTTGCTCGTGGACGATCCGGACTCGTCTCAATTTCTTCTTCTCAAGAACAAATGAATCATTTTAGTTCTAACAGTCAGACCAGATGGTTGTGTTAGAACAGCAGATGTTTAAAAAAAGACAAAGATTCTAATAATAATAATTGTTGGCTTTTGTCAAGAGCTAATGATCGATATATCATGCAGTCTATGGCTGGGAGTTAATTAGCTTAGCTTAGCATAAAGATAGCATATTTTTTTTAAAGGTTGCTCCTCCACATTCTAGGAAGAACAAGTATTAAAGCTATTGCCAAGTGTTGAATGAGAAGATCGAAACTGCTCTCGTGTTTGAGAATGAACTGTGGTGGGGAGTTGTTTGGATTAGCTTAGCATAAAGACTGCTATTTTTTAAAGGCTACTGCTCTACATTCTGTGAAATACAAGTATAACCTCCATTGCCAAATGTTGAATGAAAAGACTGATTCTACTATAATGTCTGTACATGGAGTAGGAAGCTACAGCCAGCAGCTAATTACCTTAGCTTAGCATAAAGGCAAGAAATGGGGGGTATCAGTTAGCCTTGATCTGATTGAAGGTCCCAAATTTCCGACCAGCACCACTAAAGCAAATGGCCACTTTTTAATCTGTACAAAACCTAAATTTTAAAAGTGACAGTTTTAATGGGGGTTTATGTGTCAGACTACTTCTTGGCTGGACTTCCTATAGAGTCTTGACACCAGCAGACTCATATTCATAACAACAACAAACGTATTCACTTGTGTCAATCCAAACAAAACAATTATCATGAAAGTGAATGCGAATATTTCCCAAAAATGCCATGATATTTCTTTAAGCTCTCTTGGTCCATACATGCAGGTCCATTTGCAATCATCACGCGGTCTCTCAGTAAAAAGAAAAGAAGGAACGGTTGGATGGGTTTATTTCGCTAAGTGAAAGTGGTGATTCATTTCGCAGTTGCAGCTCACAAAAAAATAGCCACATCCTCTGTGTCCTGGGCTCTCTGTCCACACTGGGTGACGGCTGCTAATTGAAAACGAAGAAATAATTACTGTCTTAAGAGTGATGGAGGAGACACTGGGGACTCTGGGAAATATGGAACTCCCACTGGGACCTATAATCCTCAGTGGGAGTCAATGGGTCCATGGGGAATTCCTCCATTGTCATCCAGTCAGCACCCAAAGGGCTCGGCGAACACGGGCAAACATTTATTTCACATTTTTTTATGACTTTATGTTTACAAGCACACGCTCGGACACATGCCTATTCTTGAGGTACAAACTTAAATTTCACACATTCACAACAGATCGACACAGACACACAGCAGTCCTGAGGGACCAGGACCGCAATCCAGGCAGGCTGGGATGTTTGTACGAGTGCCGATAACAAATGGCGATGGATTGGTGGCTCTGGCGGTGATGTCTGAGGAACAGTTGGTGCTCCGACCGTCCTCATCAGCAGATTTCAATTGGCAGTGCAGCCTAGCATGGAGACCCTAATCTCTCTGCAGACTGTTATTTACATTTATTACCCCGCTAAGGAGGCGCGGCGCACATAAAGCATACAACACAGCAACACATGGAGAGTCCCCCCCCAAAAAACTACTAAATTATATCAAGATTGGGAGGAAATTCATTAGGATAAATGCTAAATGCCAGGACACAGGAAGACGAAAAAAACAGAGATAGATTTCATGAGAATGGAGTTGATGAAAGCCGTCTCTCCATCCATCTTGTTCTTCAGACACTCGACTCGCCCCTTTCGCCTTTTCAGCTGCAGAGTTGAGCCCCACCTCTTATCTTCCATGACAAACAAATCCGCCCGACACCGATGAAATGAAATCAATGCGCCAACGACAGATCCTGTGCTGATTCCTTTTTTGCATTTAGCCAAATTATCCTGTTTGAAAAAGACTTGTTTTGTGTGGTATTTTGCAGCCTGGAAATAAAAATGTATGTTTATTCTTATTGTTTCATTTTTCTTTAAAAGTACTGGCTGTGATTTCGTTTATTTCTTGTCCTGCATCGTCTAAAATGTGATAGGTGACTCATAAGGTTTATAAGTGGCTGATTTTGGCCTGTTAAAAATGAAAGTATTTTTTCCTTTTTCAGAGGTTTTAAGCTAAATACTCAGTGTGTAAGGCACAGGAATTTGTGTGTGAAACAGGAGCGTCAACTCTGAGCGAGTGAGTAATGTATAATCTGCAGAAGAGCACGTTCTAGTGGTGTGTTCAGAGCACAGCAGTGCCGGCTCAGCAGGAGCAGACTGCCTCTCAGTCTGTTGTCTGTCGCTGCTTCACCCTAGCAGCCGGCCTTTTTCTCACACACCAACACACACTCACTCACACACACACAAATATGTCTCTGAGAGCAGGCTGTCTTTTCACAGCAACAACAAACACTCTCCTTGCGACATGCCGCTACATGGGAGACGCCACAAATAGCCGCCTGGTTTTGAAGAAAACATGTTTTGATGTGGGGAGGTTGTCACGGCAGTGGTGTGGATTCTGCGGGGTTTTGTTACGAGAATAACCATAGCAGACTTTCAGCTGTAAACTGCCTTCATTTATTTTGATTCAAGCATGACAAATCAAATCGTCCCACTCCTCGTCACTTTTATTTGTTTGCTTTCTCAAAGAACTGAGTTTATTAGGGGAAAAAAAAAGACATCGCAGGAGGCTCACATTTCACCTCTTTAAAGAGTCATTTAGTATCCATTACAACGTCATCAAACCTCATTGACCTCAGCCAGAGAGGCAGGGTGGGTCTTCAATAGCCGCACTTAACAATGGATAACAATAGGACCAAATGGTCCGCCTGTCTACATCCACAACAACAGACCACCAGCACTCACCAACCATCACAGTCAGGACGCACCGGGTGTCCCGCACGATTTGGGTGACACGACTCACTATTTTGAGCTCCGCATTTTTTTTGCCACTGTATATTTTGCAGTCAATCATGGCAGATGCCATGGCATTTGTTGTCACTGCTTTGTTTTTCCCTTGTATTGTCTGTCTAATTTTGTGTTTGAAACGACTGCTATTTCGGTCTGCTTTGTCATCTTTCACTTCAGAACACTTTTACCACTATCACTGCACTGCCAGGGCACACACGTCCTGGTAAATAAAAAGGTGTGTTGATAAAACCAGTAATATAGAAGAAAATATATTCGATTTGTCAAATAAAAAGGAATGTCTTTTTCCTAAGCGGCATCTAATCTATGTTACGATTGAGATTTCGGGTCAGCTAAAAATATTTGTTAACTGTATTCCAAAAACGAAGCTTTGTAAAGCGATTTAAAGTGGATTCATCATGTGGCAATTAGAGGTTAAAGGAGGTTTTTAGTGTGTTTGTCAGTACTTTCTGACTTCCCGTATGTCTCATTCAGGCCAACATCCACTGAGTCCTAAAGAACAGCTAACAAATGTGGAAATTCATTTTTAAAGGGGGACTGTGTAGTTTTGGTGAAGACGTCCCACCCCAGAATTTAAACAGAAATATTTATTTTTCATAACTGAATAAACAAGCTGTTCTCAGATGAAAATAAGGTCCAGAACACTGTGTGAGGCGAGAAAGGTGGCAGGTGGCTCTCATCAGACAACTTGCATGTGTCCGTCTCATAGGTTTGTGAAAATAATCATGTGGCTTTCAAAGAAGTGCATTACTTTTCATGATAATCGTGTCACCATTTATCATTTTTCTGCCACACTGGGAGACACAAAGCCTCCTCTTTCCTAATTTCCTCCCCGGTGCAGCAGCCCAGGCCTCAGCCAATCTGTAGTACTGCCGGACCCGAGGGACCCACCAGCCACCAGCTGACTGACCAAGCGGCTTGCTCAAAGGCACAATTAGAGGGTCTTTGTTTCACCCGGAGTGGCCCTTTGTGCCGTGATGTCGCCTGGTGCGGCAGGGGAACGTCATCAGTCACTTGCTGAATGGTCCGAGCGAGAGGACAGATCACACACACACACACAGGTTGGTGGTTTGTGTCCCTATCAGAGCGAGGCATCTGACGGCACCCTGCGGTGCTTCAATAGGCAGCCTCTCCCTGCTCCTCTTCAGTGTGAGAGGGTGCTAATGTCATGTGGATGACGGCTCATCGATTGACTCTTGGCTGGCGCTTACTGGCCGAGCACATCCAGAATTTCCACTCAAACCTTAAACTCTGAAAGCTAATTACACACCTAACTGGAACTTTAAAGGAGCACTATGTGGTTTTGGGGAAGAAATTTTAATCAGAAGAGAAAGATTGACATTGACTGATTTCTTTTTATGGCTAAACAAATTAAATGAACAAACATTCTTTGTTTTCATGACTGACTAAACGGAACAAACTGACCTTAAAGGACAACACCATTTATACTGTTTTACGATGTTTATATGCGACGAACTCTGCCACCTTTCTAGCTTCAAACAGTGTTCTGGGCCTTATTTTTCTCTGAGAACAGTTTGTTCAGTTATGGGAAAAATAAATATGTACCTCATTAATTATTCTGAGTTTGAATTTCTTAAAAATACAAAGTGCGCCTTTAATCTTTTCCTTTAGCTTACCACAGTCCTCATCCTTGAAGTGACTTACTTGTGGAACATTTTTGCGCTTTTCCTTTTTAAAAAAAAGTCTCCTGTTCCAAGATGAAGAGCAAATTGCCTTTTTAGAGAGATTCAAGTCACAATCTGTTTAAAATACCACCACCGTCAACTTCCAATCATGAGGAAATAAGATACGGCAACGCTGTTAACAAGCAAGGACCTCATAATCACACACCGATTGATCCCAATTTTGTGTCGTAGCCGAGCACCATGTTGCGGTTTCGGTGTACCAGTTTCAGAAAACAAAAAGATTGCGGCTTTTACAGTCCGTCAGAGAAAACCTGAGGGAGCTGCTTGTGAGAGCAAGACATCAGACATGGATTGTAACGGGAAGACAGATAACAATATCTTTGTTTTAAAAGGCTCGAGGTCCATAATTGAAGAAGGAAACCTCTTGTTGGAACACTGTCACCCGCTGCTCGCTGTGTTTACACAGTGTTTCGGGTGACTGAAGATATCTTTTTGGCGTGGAGATTATGTGCTTTGGCTTTTGAAACAAGGACTGACAGAATGCTAAAGGAGCACTACATAGTTTAGGAGAAGAAATACAAAATAAGAATTTAATATTGACAATAGTAATAGTAAAACTAAGAAATATAAAAAATGTTCCATCACTGAATAGAAAAGCTGATTTCAGAGGAAAATAAGGTCCCCAGAATACTGTTTGAAGCTAGAATGGTGGCAGGGTCCGCCACATATAAACAAAGTTAAACGGTATGAAACTGTGTTGTCCTTTAAGGTCAGTTTATTCAGTCATGAAAACAAAGAGAGTTTGTTTATTTAGTCAAACGAGATCATTCACTTCTGATTACAACCTTGTCCTCAGAACTACACACTACCCTTTGAAGCTTTAATAAATGTGTTTTTATTGGTAACAATTGTGGTACAAGCCAGTTATAATTTGATATGTCGACAGGGGGTAGAAGGAAGTTAAAAGATTCTTTGGGCTTTCACAAATTAAACTCCTAAGGAAGAGATACGAGTGGGCCCAGAAATACTGATGGTCAAATATATTCCAGACTGTCAGATTTACAGTGATTTCTCCAGCCATGTACATCAGACGTTACAGATGTCAGATCAGAGAAGTCATGATACGTCTGAGCCCAGACCCCCTACCAATCCGACCCTTCTCCCCTCTTAAAAATGTAGTTTTTTTTTTTTTTACAGAGAGCCAGGTCTGGATTATGACATGGTTGACATCATTTGATTTCCCCTCCCAGGAGCTCTGAAAGTGCTCCATTAGAGTTATTGCTGGTGGGGCGGCGTGCCAGCGCGAGCAGCCTGTCCCTGTTACCCACAGACTCACCTGCTGAGTGTAATCTGTCCTGTTAAGATTAAGCCAAGTTTAAATTTACACATACTTTGGAGTCTTTGCACCTCCTCAAACAGCACTCTCTGTGGAGAGTTGCACGGTAACACGCGTTAAGCAGTGAGGATTTTTACACTCCGAGTGCGTAAACCCCTGCTGTGCAGTTTTCTAACGTCTAAAAGTTGTTGTTTTTTTGCATCCTACAAGTTCCTGTGTCTTCAGCATGGAATCGTTACTGACTCAACACAGTCATACACTTGTTGGAGAAATGAGCGTTGGTATTCAAAACTCTGTTCAGAGATAGGAGAGACACCACAGGCCCCTAAACACAGGTCTCTAATCTTATAATTTGCTGGTGTCTGTATTATGGCTACACACAAAACAGCATTCTCGATGAAGACACGCGAAACTGACAACGTGCCATAAACCAGAAGACAAGGATTACAGTCTCCAGAAAGGGTCATCAAAGCGAATCGAGCCCTTTGCCAAGGCGTGGATTCAAAAAAAAAAAACCCCGAGCCGGGAATAGAACGGCGCAGTAAATCAACGGGAATCCTTTTATTTTCCTCCTGGTTCTGGTCTTCATATCTTACTGGGGCATGTTGTTTTTCTCAAGATGGAGGCGCAGACTTGCAAGAGAGGAAGAGGAGAGGGAGGAGTGTGTGTGGAGGGGTTTGGAAGGAGATGGAGGCGGTGGTGGTGCGGAAGGGGGGGGTTGATTGGGGAAAGAATGAAAAAAAAAGAGGTGGAGGGCAGGCGGGCAAGCAGGACAGTGACATTCACGCGTTACGACGTGGCGACACTGACAAGGTGTCCTCCCCGCCGCTCGGCCAAGCTGTTATCACAGTCGGCCCCCGTTTCCAGGTCGCAACCCTCAGCGGCACCGGCATTATTGGGTCGCGGCTTGGTGCCACAACCCAACCCCGGTGTGGGCCGGCGATGCCATTGTCCGACAGTGAAGCGTGGCTTTGAGATACTGAACACACACACACGGAGTCGCACACACAGGCCCACTGATCCGCCCTGGCAACCTCCCTAGCAACCATCTGTCCTGCTTTGCCATGCTCGGGCTTGGGCACAGCTAGCAATGGGCATGCCTTGACACGTCTGAGTTAATGGGACAAAACGGAGGCGCACAAGAGGACAAAGGACTCACAAATGAAAGAGTGTAGCCGACAGAGAGACACAGCAAAGACGGCACAGAGGAAGAAGAAGAGGAGAGAAAAGGGTGGAAGTACTTTTTACTTTGAAGTGACCTGAGGAAACTTTAATAAAAGACGAGTTGCAAGAGATCTTGGCTCAACAGTTCAAAGTAAGATTACTGTCAGTCTGTGTCCTTCTAAAACTGAGTTGTTTAGATAAATCGATGATAGTGTTAAGTCTGTACAAAGAGCATCAGATGATACGCAAGTTATGGAGGCTTAAAAACACATGAACTAGATTTAAATGACAGAATGGGAGGACAATGTATGAACTATTACATATTTGCCAGTCAGTAAGTCAGTATCAAACATAATAAATAGACCAAATCTTTACCAATGCAACGAGGGTTGGCTACCACACTCAGTACTTTTAAGTGTGCCGACCAAATTACGGTACAACTCACGCACCAATTCACATTAAATACATTTATGCCATATTTTGGTACCTGAAAGCGTTTCACAGAAACATCAGAGAGACATACAGAGTTGGACGTCAGCCGAGTGGCTGCCATTTTTAATTTCTTACCCACATGCTGTTTTATTTACTAAAATAGTATGTTTTTAGAATGCCCTAAAACCTCAGTATGCAACCGATAATAAGTACAGTTCACTCAGTGTGCACTCCCAAATCAGTTTTATATAACAAGCGCTGAGCCTGCTAGCTCGATGCTAACACATTGGAATTCCCATAAACACGATAACAGTATATGTGCAGGATGTTCAATTAAAGGCTCACATTGCTGTGTTCAGTGATCAGAGGCTCTATTTATTTAGGCTTTTTATTTTATGTATGATTTTTTTTAATGCAGCAGGAGCAGCTAAATATAGCCGTTTATATAAACAAGTATTTTATTTACCAGATTTATGTGCAGTATAGCAAGATGCCACTGAAATCAAACTTACAAAGACTGACATGTGATCTGCATTGTTGCCGTAAATATGACTAATCATATATTTGTCTCCAGAAGTGAATGATTTAAGTGATAAAAACTGAAGTTACAGTTTTTGTTATTACAGAGTAAAGTACTGAAAAATGGTATTGTTGGGTACCGGTATAGAAATCCAGGTACCGGTTTCGGAGCTGGTATTGGTTCAAAAGTGATCCAACCCTCAAAGTGGTCTTGAGTATAAAAACCATTTGCTTAAAAAAATGATGGCAGGGTTTCTTTCTGCTCGGTCATTCTTCCGTCTTGGCTCGTTCTGTATTCAGCACCTTGCTTCGCCAATGTCATCGCTCATTTTACCCAATCAGTTATCTTGTCGTTATATTACCATTACAACCGACAACAAACTGGTGACATGAGAATACGACAAGTGCTGACAAAGACCTCATGTCCGCATGTGGAAGGCTTTCTCAAGAATATAAAAGAATTATCTGTTGAATGTGCTCGTAGGACCCTGAGCACTGTTGGCTGCACCCTTTCAGCTGTCAAGATATCGAAACTCGTAGTTGCTAGTTGGACTTACTTGTGTCGTCGATTGTGATTATAACTCGGGGCAGTTTGGAACGTTGACGCCCTGGAGGTCAACATGTGATTGGTAAGGAGTCGGGAGAGTGACGGTTTGCTTCCTGACGCTATAGACGCGAGGTTGGCGGGGGGCGGGTGAGAGCGGGTTAGGGCGGGGCCCGGGCGGGGCAGGGCCGGGTGCGATGCGATATCACAAGCAGATACATCTTCCCCTGTCGAAGGCCTTGGCTTGTGTTACCTTATCAGCGCCGCGCCACAGGCCCTCTGAAACAGCGATCCTTCTCTTTCCCCCAAAAAAGTCTTCTTTAACATGCAAACACACTGCCTTTGTCACGCCGCACACACAAATCAATTCCCCACCCCCTCGAGCGCCCAAATACCCCTGGCCTATCCAAGAAGCAGAGGGGAGCCTCAGACAACCCATGATGGAGCCTCTTTTGATTGCAACTGAATTTTCGTCGCATGCGTCCTGTTGGTCGCTCTTGATCAGATCTGGCAACAAACAAGCTTGATGGACACATTTTAAAGGAAGGACACAGAAAACAATGAAGGACAAATCTGAGGAAGATCGAGAAAATTTGCAGAAATATGGTTGTGCATGTCTTTTGCGATACATTTTGAGTCAGAGACGTGCTTATTTTTGAACACAGAAAACATCCACTGAACCTGAAAACTGCATTGACCTTTTCCCCCTTTTTACACTGTATGAACAAGCTATGTCAAGATGAGACAAGAGCAAAGAGAGCACCGCTCCCCCGGGCTGTACAGGCTGTGAGATCTCATCATTCCCGAGTTTGATCCCGTCTTTTATTTACTTCCTCTGAGACCTCGGCTTCTGGCGACGAGGGCGGTTAAAAAAAAAAGGGGGGGAAGCAGCGATCGACTCGAGGATATGATGAATGTAGCAGATGAAAATGAGGGGGAATTTAGTGCCATGCCAACTCTCTACCTCCCCCCCAACACCACCCCGCCACCCCTCCTCTTCCTTCTCTCTTTCTTTCACCATCTTGCATTTTCAAAGAGCTGAGAGGCCATAGCGAAAGTGAATGAACCATGACCACAGGCAGATGCTCCCCACATCTCTCTCTCTCTCTCCCTCTCTCTCATCGCGCCTTCCCCACTTTACACCCTCCATTTCCCACAACTAACTTAACACTGCTGTTCCAACGAGGCTCATGGTATATTCCCCCCCTTTTTTTTCCTTTTTTTTTTTTTTTTTTTTT
>CAEMYA010000158.1:2689171-2706702 GCA_903131615.1 Diplodus sargus | reverse complement strand
AAAAAAAAAAAGTTTCAGGAATAATTAAATAAATAACTAAATAGATTAAATTTTATCCTTTGTTAGCACATTACTCGTTGTAATGTACAGTCAGAAGTTGCACCGTAAATAAATGATATCAGGTTAAAAATGTTGATTTAAAAAAAAAAATAGTATTATAGAGTGTAGAGTTTACGTGTACAATAAGCATCATACATTTACCCACCACGTTACACTTTAACATTAGGCTGTTTTGCCATGCATCATATAAAATAGGTGATTTTTATTCACCATGAGAGACCCAGGACTCCCAACGCTTTTTGTTCTCTTCTGACACTGATAATGAGAAACACATCTACTGCGCCTGCATTGTGAAATGCGGCACGTGCAGTTTAAAGTGGAGGTGGAAACACAGTGAAAAAAATAAAATATGAGCTTTATACTTCAAGTTGGAAGTTTATGTAGTGGAGATATGTTGCTGGTGTATTATCTTAAAATGGGACGCTGAAAGATGATTTTTTTAATCCGTGTTTTCACAAAAAAAGAATTTTCACCTTCATATTAAGCTCATCCTGTAATTTTCACCACTGACTCGAATATATTCCACAAATGTTATATGAATAGTACAAGATTCCCTGAAAAGAAGTTCTATTCAGTGTATTTGTGTGTGTTGACCATGACCACGTTTATGAAAGCAGGAATCAGGCCAATCACTGGCAAGCGACGGGGCACTGAAGCGACCCAAAATCCACTCTCCTGACTCTCAATAGGTTTTCACTGCAGAGCCAACAACAGCGCCTCATCACCCCTGCTTTGCCAAAAACAATGTTTGTGTGTTGTCTGAAGAATTTTCTTTTCCAAGACGCTGTTTGGAATGAGGAACACTGCCTGAGCTGATAAAAATGTTAGCATTTGGGGACCCGGGGACTCAAATTCACCCGTTATCCTTGAAACAAAAGTATAACATTTTTGTTTTTGTGCTGTTTTTATGGCTCATGTTCCTTGATTTTTTTTCTTCTGATTTTTGTTGTTTGGAGTCAGGAGGGTAAATGTTGTGCGTCCAGTGTGAAATAAAACATTTCGCCATTTGTTTTTACTGACTGGGTGCCAGAATAAAATCAGTGGGAAAATGCTGGGATAATATCCCAAATCAGACATTTATGAACTAAACGCTATAAATCTCCTTACCAAAATCAGTTAAAATGGCTATAAAAGAGCCAAGCCAATTACCTAGCAACATGTCAGCCCATCATATGTGTGTATATCGTTTGGATATCGTGTCATTCTGATTTGTTAAGTCAGCGACACCTTTGGTTGTGTGTTGTATCATCATTGTTATTGTGTAAGGGTGAGTTGCATGTGAGTGGTGTCAGTTTGTATCGTCATTATGCACATTTTAACATGGACTCCAGAAATCACTACACTAGATGATAAACAATGTTAACAATAGCTACAGCCCTAATGCTAAATATTAAAGGTGCAGTATGTAATTTAAAAACCACCAGAGACAGATCTTTGTTGGGTCATTTTTTTGATACCTAAAAAAACTAAATAAACAAACTATCTTTGTTTTCATGAGTGAATAAACAAACTGACTTTAAAGGACAATACAATTTCATACTGTTTTGCCTTGTTTATGTATGTGGCGGACCCTGCCACCTTTCTAGCTTCGCACAGTGTTCTCTGAGAACAGCTTGTTTATTCATGGGAAAAATAAATATTTCTGAGTTTGTGTTATTTCCTCATTAATATTGTATTTTGTTATTTGTTCTACAAAACTACATACTGGCCCTTTAATTAGAGCTCCAGTTATAGAGAGACATAAAGAGTTTCTCATTGCTCGATCAACTTCTCAGAGCAATTGGGTGAACAAAATGCATTTTTATATATTTACCGTGGGGGAAAATGCAAAAACAAAAGAAGTATTACAGTCCAGAGGAAATTGCTGTAAAACTCAAAACAGGTTTCTCAAAGGAATCTCATACAACATG
The DNA here is from genome assembly GCA_903131615.1 of Diplodus sargus. Lineage (NCBI taxonomy): Eukaryota > Metazoa > Chordata > Actinopteri > Spariformes > Sparidae > Diplodus > Diplodus sargus. Next base: position 2,704,732 of record CAEMYA010000158.1, on the reverse strand, counting down.
TGAATATGAGCGCCTGTATTCTGCTTTTGGACACACTTGTATTAATAAGATGAACAGGGTTTTTTGTGCCACATGGTGGAATGAAAAGGGAACCTCAACAGCTGAGATCAGAAGGATGCTGAACTATGTTACGTTTTACTCTACATCCAGATACAAGGAGCTTGAAATGAAAAAGTCACGATGCATTACACTTTTTTTTTCCATTCAAATTCAGCGCAGCCTTAATAGACACGAGTTTGAAAGCGCTCTGCCTGATACGGCTCTCTAATTCACTATCACACACATGCACACACAGCAGTGTGTAGGACATGATATGGTATAATCCCCCCTTAGAAAAAAAAAAGGGTCAGAAACACGTCCTCCACCAAATAATTCTGTAAATTGAAACTGCTCTATTGCCGTGTACCGGCGCTGATGTGTATGGCATGTTATTGCTCGAGACAACTTCTCTGTTTGGAGATGGAGAGGAGGCTCCATCCTCTCTCCCTCAGTAAAGGATATCCTGATAAAAAAGGTAGAGAAGATGAAGGGGGGAGCAGTGGACGCGAGGTGATACGGCGCACAGAGAAAATTTCATTTCCTGCCTTGTACGGAGAAAATAGTATCAGCTGGGAAAACCTGGCGGAGAGATGGGAGATTTACCCTCCGAACATTGATAACCATTTGTTCATTTCCTGACAACAACAGGGGAAAAAAAGAAATGCACGAGTCTCCTCTGAAATGGAGTAGGTTGAGCTTTCCCTCTCTTTCTCGTTTTTTTTTGTTCTGCGGCGGACGGGAGTCTATTCCGTCGCCAACATGCAGCAGTGGTCCTAATCACAGAATCAGTTATTATTGGAGAGGGAGCGTTTGCTGCATCGGCTGCATAGCTGAGCGACGAAAAAGAAGGGGTCCGCGGTCAAATTCTCCCACTTTTGTGTCGCTTAGCTTCTCTCCGCCAGGTCGGATTTGCATTTTAATGGAAGGCTTTTATAGACTTCTCGGTGGCGTTCGTGGCACCACAAGTGGCATCATTAAGTGAACTAAGCCGGATTAGAGGCGATGCTGAGGTCAGATACCCATACGCCATAACAGAACCGAGGCTTTTCTCCTCCAGGATTAGGCAGAGACTGAGAGACGGCGGCGGAGGAGAGGGGGGGGGTGGTTTTTTGAGAGGAAGAGAGGAGCAGAGGAAAGAGAGGGAGTGGGAGAGAGACATAAAGGGAAAGAGGAGAGACAGGCCGCAGCAAGGTGATGAATTGCTTGTAAAGTGGCTCCTCTTAAGCTCGAGGGCCTCTCAGCTCCCTTTTTTTGGCTCCAGTTTCAGTTTCCCACAAAGTGATATAAAGCACAAACCTGGGGAGGACTGTGTTTGCAAACAATTCTGGGCTCGCAGCAAGGTGATCGGACCAGTCGCGTAGTAGCAGGTAGGCTGTCGTTCACAGTAAAGTGTAATTTTTATTGTGCTGCAACATACAGTATACCCTCCTGCTAATCTATACATACTCACAAACACTCATGATGTTGTGTGGCATCAAAATGAAAGTTGTCTGGTCGTACACTGGGGCTGAAATCCATTTTAGATATAACCTAAAGTAATGTTTGAATTTGTTTCTGATTGAAAGACATTAAAAAAGTATTTTTACTCATCGGTATCTGAAGTGCAGCGATAATAGCTACTAAAATGACTTTCCTACTCTTCTAGTCATTACACTCAAAAGTTGAATGGTATCTACTTCTGGAATGAGTCCTGGTAAGTCACGTCTTACAATTTAAGCTTGAGATATCACTTGAGAGCAAAAACAAATCCTGTTGACAGCTGTTGATTAGCCACTGCGCTAATGTGACGTTATCTAACACTAGAAATTAATAGGAGCTGCTGTGTTTAGCACTTAATATCCAGAGATCCCAATTAAGGTGTTTAAAATGTTAAGGGTAACGGAAGGATTCTCATCATAATTATCTGCTAGCATTAGCAGTTAGTAATTACTTGACTGCCGTGCAGTTTTTTCACTAAATGGTTGTATGGTGTCTACATCTGGTATGTCTCTCCTGTCTTACAGTTGAAAAAAGCTCAAGATATCAGATGAAGTCGAAACAAATCCTATTGAGAGCTCTCCGGCTTATAAGCCATATAATTTCACTGACTGATTGGACTGATTGAAGCTGCTGTTCAGGCTTTAACGTCCACAGATCTTGATTAAGATTTAAAATATCAATAGGAATAAAACTGGTTATAATTTAGGCTATCGTTGCTCAAAGTAGCAGTTGCTAATCACTTATTTACAGGTCTAACACTAGACAGTTTTTTGACTGACACACTAACGTTTTAAGCACCGAAACAGTACGAAGTGGCATTTGACACAGGAAAAAAACACATTCCATGTTGAGACCAGTTTGAAATCTACGTTAGAAAACTAGCACAAGAGTTTGTATGTATTTTGGTTAATTGATTAGACATAGCTACAGTTTCTTAAACTGAGAAGCCTGCTAACAGCTTATATCCTGCCTTTCATTTTATGGGGACAATTGGTGCCAGATGTTTTAATGACCGGACACTTTATCTTTTATGCGATGTCACTGTGGCAGTGGTGCACTCTGATACAAGACCTGCACCACCACAACACAACTTCTTAGCATTTGCATCGTAAACAATGTTGTGCCTCAAATGTGATATTGTTCAGTCTGACAATAACTATGACCAATATTTTATTAAACTTCATGCGTGTGACATTAAAACAAGCCACTTTCACCGTCCTTGAGAGCAGAAGACACACTCATCCTACAAACTTTTAGTGTAGCATGACTGAAAGTCCCTCAACTGTTCTGCTGTCTTGTTTTCCAATTAACCTTTCCGTTGTCCAACCTTTGCATGGAAAGACATGGATCAATGCCCGCAATGATAAACATCTGCAGGGCACCTATAACTGACTGGAAAAGTAGCTTTGTAAACGCTGTGTAAATATTAACTAATGGGTGTTTGCCGTCAGTCCACAGGTCTGATGTGTGCCAGGTGCTCATGTGAAGGGGAAGTCGGTGAACCGTTTGAAAGCGACGCGAGCGTCAAGGTGGCAGGTTACACTGACGCCGAACCGCTGGAAATAGAATGTAGTCAGCGCATCCAAGTTTACGTCCACGCAGTGTCACCGCATATTGTTACTGAAATACCACACCAGCGGGAAGACTAAAACAGTAGCCATAATCTAAGAAAACACACAGTGGAAACAGCAGCTGCTGCAATACAAGAGCGACAAACTCAGCAGGCTGAACGGGAGGCCTTGTTTAATTAGACCAGAAGTTGAAGACTCCTCTAACAGGCTCAGAGTGATGAGATTTGAAAGCTGAGGTTGAGAGTTGTGTTCATGGAGAGCTTGTGTTGATAAACAAGGAAACAAGACGTTAAGGTGCGGAGATACTTTTTCTAATTAAAACCTCTTTCTTAAAAGCAAAACGGGGCTGGATTACTTTCAGTCTGAGAGTTACTTCAATCTGCAAACAAATAACATGACTTTATGCTTTCAACCTGTATGTAGTATAGTAAGTAGATCAGATACACCAGTTCTTCCTATTAAGTTCTGTGGAAAGCTGATGTGTACAGATAGCCTCCATAAAAAGTGGCAGGTAAAGCATAAAGCGCAGGAAACAGTGGAGGCTGTTGGAGGGGTCAGACGAACACAGGACTTGAGCTCAGGAGACCACTGTCAATGGGCCGTTTGAAACCAAAATTCAACTTCTGCTGGTTGTAAATTCTTTCCATACATTAACAGACATAATGTATTTAACCTAGGTGTGATACCGTAATGTCATCTTTTCTGCAACTAACCATACTTTACCATAATACTTCCCAAACTGTGATCGTCACCTGACTATGAATCTGCTCTCTGTTGAGGGAAAATATGATTCTCCCAGGACATTATGTCTCCATACAATTTAATGGGAAGGGTTAGGGTTATTTCTGTTATTTCAGGGTCTATTCTGGGACAAGACCCATCCTCCATCCAAGTTTTGTGGAAATCCATACAGTAGTTTTTGTGTAATTTGGCTCACAAACCAACCAACCAAATGGACATGAGTGAAAACATGACCTCCTTGGTGGAGGTAATTTCTAAATCTTTTTGTGTGTTGTTTGTTTATTCCAATTTTTTAGACACAGATATAACAATGGTCCAAAACTATGTTCACCTAGGACTTATTTATTTGTATGCAGACTGATGAGACCGGCTTGAATGAGACTGATGATGTGTATTGTTAACACTGCAGAACAGAAATGGTGCCATCACAGTCAAGAAACACCAAAAGGTTTGTCACCTACAGCGTCACCACTCGGAGAAAAAAACCTCAGCAACCAAGAAAAGAGTATCAACAGCTAAAACCTGTAAAAGTAACATGTGATGTGCTTTTGTCATGGATTGAAAAAAAAAAAAAAGTACACCGGCACACAAAATAACTAGCTGTCAAATCTGTAGGTACAAAAGCGTTTCTGTGTGTATATGATCCAAACACAGCCGCGCGGTGCAGAGACGAGCGGCCCGTCACTCAGCAGGCATCAGGCCGTGGAGGTCACACCCCGACAGTTGCGGGAAGAAGAGATTATGCCTGTGTGTCTGTGTGTGTTTGTGTGTGTTTGTGTGTGTGTTTTAAAAAAAGCAGATTATGCATTGTGATATCAAACTGGGTTAACGTAGCGGACTGTGTTTGCATACAGGGGTGCCACGGCCTCGCGGGTTTTAGCTTTAATCCCCACACACACCCTGAATCCTCACCGGCTGATTTGGCACTTTTTCAGAGTATTAGGCCACCAGGCGAGGAAGCTTTGTTTACCCGACAGACAAGTCATCATGTTTAATAAAATCCCTGCTCGCCTCCATTTTCCTCTACTGTTTTTTTTCTGCCTACGACACTGGTGTTGGAATTATTCTGTTGCTTTGGTTTTACTTCAGTGACATTGAGCCCACATCTCGAAAACAGATGTGATCCCCGACACAGTATTAAGACAAACATAAAAGACACACTCTCAAAGACAGGAGCAAAGAAAGTAAAGACAGGTTATCAACAGTTTTGGTTATATCTTGAGTTTTCAGTATTTTTATTTTCTCTGTGGCCTACTCATTGAACAGGATTAATTAATACATTCTCAGTGCATTGGAAGAAATACTGAAACCATGTTTTTTGCACTGAAAGCCTGAAAAAAAGTTCAAACTTGACCCTGTGCACTGGCGCACGTTGTCCTGAGCTTTGACCCACTGTTACGTTTCCCCAGGAAACAAAACCTGGAGGACGGGGTCGCAGGGTGGGAAACTAACAAAGCACTGCGCAAATCGCAAACTGGTCAAAGCAAACTGGTCCCTTGGTTTCTAAAAGGTGGCAGTGGGAATAAAAAACCCACAGCTTTTCTATCCAATTCTATCAAAATGATAGACAACAAAAGAACATTGGACCCAAAAACCACAGGTGAACTGGGAGTCACTGATCAGGGGGGGAACAAAGTGTATAGAAACTCAAACACTCAATCCAGAGTTTCCCCCCAAACAGAAACCACTGATGGTGTCGACTCCCTGAAAACACACAACCATCTGAGCAGGGGAACTGCAGCCCGTGATAGAGTCTCCCAGCTGACTGATAGCAGCCAGCCGAGGGAGAACATCACAGCTGCACCCAATGGCTTCTGATTTCCTGCGACTTAGATCTTGAGAAATCCCTGTTCACATCAGGACCTCGGGGAATCATAACTCTCCATGGCGTGTCAAGATACCACTCAAAAAGCCCCAGAATCAGATAGTAGGTAGACGACGAGCACTGTAATGAGACAAAGTATCCATATAGCAATGTATTGTACGTGTTCCTTTTGCATCAAGTGTCACAGGATCGCGATAACATCGTTATCGTGGACAACGTATCGTGATAGTATCGTGTCAGGAGTCATTGTTCCCGTCCCTAGTAGCAGCAGAGTGCTGTTGGGAAAAGTTTTCAGTTTTTGTTCATATTTACCTTCATATTTAGGCTCATTGATTTTGTTATTCACATTTGTAATGCTTTAGGGATGAACATAAGTACGAAGCCTATTTTCTTAGCAGCGGTAAACAATCAAAAAGAAAGAAACTACAAAATGTAGTTTGTGGGGAAATTAACTAAAAGGATTAAATAATAGATTAGAATCAATAGGAAAAAACATCACTTCACAGTCGCTTTGATTAATGGCCTCTCCCCGAGTGATAAATTAAAGTTGAAAACTTTCTGTACACATTATTAACCCCCCATTCTCTAACTCATTTAAAAAGCTGCGGGCTTATTTCCCATTATGTTGATAATGTGGGTACGGTTTGCCAAAACTCTTTGTGCTAATTGTGTGTTGGTTCAAAAAGCCATTTTCTGTTAGAGTGCACAAATCCATTACGGCCTCCTCCTTAGCCCGGATAATGGGGATTGAATTAATGCAGGGGCTAAAACATGTGGCCCGGGACTCCCAAAGATATGATTGATCATCTTATTGCTGGGTATTCAACCGGTTTGGTTGTGTTAATCGATACAATTACCTTCCTCCGGATTAAACAGCGGGCCGCTAACGAAGCCGGACCCAAAGAATAGCTGTGAGGTTAACACATGCACTGCATTCAATCGGCTGCTAACTTTGAGTAAAAATCTCTCCCAACAGCCACATCAGCTCCACTGTGAGATTCAGTTCTTTGTTTGGGCATTCGTCAGTAGTGACACGTCTATATAACATTGAATGGACTGGAGTGAGGTGTATCAGAGCCCGTCCTTCATTACCTAAAGTCTGACTAAGTGACTTTACTTTTAAAAAAAATCAAGGTTTCCTGACAGACTCAACAGTATGAATCAAAAGTCTGCTTCTGACCCGCTTAGTGCATCTCAAGGTTCCAAATTCCCCCCAAATAAATCTATCTGCATGCAGTAATTCAAAAGCTAAGCAAAAGCGCGATAGGCAGATCACCCCAACAGGTACAATGAAGATTTGTTTACCCACTGAGCAATTTTGATTATAACCTGAGAGTGTATTGTGAGGATGTGGCCCGCTTCATGTTTTGCGCCTTCGCTGCCAACTTTGTCACAGCCGAATGATGTGCGACAAATGATCGAAGGAATGGAGCCAACAAAACAAAACAACAGACAAACGAATCGTTAAACTACACACTGAATTTGAATAACGACGACACGTCGTGTGCTTCCTTTTTTCTTTTTTTTTTCAAAGGAGCCAATAGAAAATCACGAAGCAAAGAGAGCTAACAAAGTGTTGGAATGGAGCTATTGGCATGCAGGAGAATGTGTATCGGGGTTAGACAGCAGGGCAGGTCAGAGCAGGAGGGGTGAGAGGTGTCGGCTAATCTGCTGAGAGATGATATAGATAAACAGCCGTGCCTCCCAGAGAGCGGATGTTGTACCCAGATGGACACAGAGCAGTTGGTGGGCAGCAGGAGAGGAAGAGACGGAGATCAGGTAGACGGAGAGGGAGGCAGAAGGGGAGGGAACGCTGCAAAAAATGTCCCAAAATCTTGTCTTTTTAAAAAAAAAAAACAGAACCTTCATGGCTGTTTACAATGCTGGTTTAATTGTATTTATCACTCCAGAATGATTAAGGAAATTATACTTTATCAGGACATTTCTCAAAATTAATTAATATGCATTGGTGTAGTGTTCATTAGGGACGTTCCCAATGACAGTCAAAACTGAGCACAATTTAATTTCTAAGGTTAGAAATTGTCCCCCCAAAAAATGCATAGCATCTTCACCACTAATTGCCATTACATACAATAGCAACGGATGCTCGTTTGTATAAAGAAACATTTAACAACGATGACATGGCATTTCAGTGCATTTCATGTCAATATTTCATTTGAATTTGAACATTAAGAATTGGGCACCTGTCGATTTCCTACTCAAAACAAATGGCAGTACATCTGCCAGAGGAAACGCTAGGTGCTGCTAACAATAGCTGCCTTAGCTAGTTCAATTAGCTAGCTCAATTAGCCACGCAGCTAGCAGTTTGAACTGGGAGTTTGAAGCCTATGGATGAATTAGCATTGACACCACTAGCACAGGAGCTTTGGACGAGGATGAGCCAGGGCTAACTTGTTAGCATGCTAACACAATTCATAAACAGCACAATGTCAAAACTGCAATTTATTCACATTCTGTTGTTCATTTTATTAGATTTTTCAACTCAAATATTCACATATTGCCCCTTCAATGTAAGAAGTTTAATGGACTAGTATTTATAGTCATTCATGCTGTTACGACTACAGTTCCTTGAAACCCTTTCACTGTTTGTCTATGTTTGTACAGAAGCAAAAACGTGTTTTTCCATTGCCAACTCGCCCCAGAAACTCAGCTAGCTTCATTCACTCTTAAAGACATTTCACCCACAATCCTGCTGACAGACACGACGTGTCCTGACAATATTCCCAGTCTTATGTGCTTCGCATACCATGATTACGATTATGTGTCAAAATATAAAATATATATGATTTATCGACGAAAAGCAGAACATTTCACATAGGTGAGACTCAAGACTTGGACACTTTTTACAGCGAGCAGCCGCGTGGTGGGAAGAGGAGGAAGAGAGCGCGGCGGGAAAGCAGAGACATCAGATCGCCCGTCCTGGACTCCTCGGATGCGTCACCTCACACTAATAACCTACATCTGATCTGAATCTCTCGCCTGTTTTGTCCTTTTTTTCTCCCTCAACATCTTCGCTTCACCTCTTTTCTGTCCTCCCCCTCCTCCCCTCTTTCCAACCCCTCTCCTCCCTGTCCCTTCTCCTTCTCATTAGACCTTATCTGAGCGTCCATATTCACTGTTGCTTTTTATCTGTCTAATTATGTTGCTACTCACCTATGAAGGGAGTAAGGGAAGCCCTGTGGCATGCTGGGAAGACAATTCTTCTGTGCTGCTCTCTCGTGTGCTGCCCTCTTGACTTTTACACACACACACATCGCCTCTCTTGTCTCTCCCAAACACACACACACATATACAGACAAGCAGAATTTCCCAACCCTCTTTTCAATTCAGTCACCTTTTCAGCGTCATCGGGGCCCTTTGAGCAGGGCCCCCCGGCCCCGGAGTCCCCCGAACAGCCAGGCTCAGTGATAAAACTCCCCAGACACTCCTCCATTATGAAGCAATGATAGGAGCCGCTGCCTGGAGTGATGCACACAACACACACGCTCATACACATCCATACGCGCACACACACACACTCATGAAAGAAACGCTGCGAGCACATAAAGGAATTTACACACACTCCTCCCCTGCTTCCTTATCAAGCTTCTTCAGTAGCCACTGTATGAGCTGCATGTGCTCTGCTTAAACATAATCCTGCATGAATCCAGCTGTCGCTGATAGATATTTTGTACTACTGACTGCCCATGCAGCATCAGAGAACGGTTACTTTTTACTTTTCTGTTTGGTTTTCAGTCCCCAACCTCAGCAGCGTCATCTAAACTGGGGACAATTCACAACTGGAACAACAGATTGGTTCAACAAACTGTTGCTAACGAGCTGGTGGGACGACATATATTTATCTGACAGATATCGTGTACATTGTGTTACTGCTACTACTGTGTTACTTGCTCATTTTTCAGGGCATCAAATTCTTTACGCTTCTGAGTAGGCTAAAGCATAGAGTATACTGTCGATGGTCAAACAACACACATGCACAAAACAACCACAAGCTGTCAAAATTATGGTATTTATTCAGCTTAAAGGGGCACTGTGTAGTTTCAGCGAGGACATTTGATCTCAGAATTTTGATCTTTACAATATTAATGAGGTGAAAATACAAATTCAGAAAGGTTTTTTTTTCATAATTGAATAAACAAGCTGTTCTCAGAGGAAAATAAGGTCGGAGAACACTGTTTGAAGCTAGAAAGGTGGCAGGGTCCGCCACATATAAACAAAGTTTGTTTAGGCGTAAAAAAAAACAGTCAATGAAGATATTTCTCTTCTGATTAAAAAACTACAAAGTGCTCCTTTAATGTTACGGAAATATAATGGCATATATATATAGAAAATACAAAAAAAATCACAATTGTGATTACGTTGCATAAAACGTGTATTTGGGATTTGAATTTTAAAAGACAAGGAATTTTATGTGCTTCAGCGAGCTAAGGATTAGACCCCCATGAGGGAGAGGTTAAAAGATAAAACTTAAGGTCTGTGTAACACTCCTCACAGTGGGACTGCAGGAGTGGAGCCTGTCAGGGTCAAACTGCAGCAAACACTGCTGACTGCAGCCACAGGGGGTGGGGAGGGGGGAGTGTCATCTGGAAGCGTGTGTGTGAGGACCTACAAGGGCGATAACCCTGACGCCGATGGCCCTTCCCTATCTGCTCACTTGATCCCAGCACACACACATGCAAAAACACACACACAGCACGGTGCGTACAATATGTGATTTTAATGAACCTAATCTCCAGGATCACCAGGTCTCTGAGCCGGGAAATTAACGAGAGCAGGTTAAACACACACAGGGTAGGTTCAGCGAGACCCCTTTCAAATGATGTGTGTGTGTGTGTGTGTGTGTGTGTGTGTGTGTGTGTGTGTGTGTGTGTGTGTGTGTGTGTGTGTATAAGGGTGAAATTGGTTTTCCTCAGGATTAAAGGATTAAAAAGGCTGTTAGTTCCTCAAAGTACTCCAAATACCCCCCTCAGTATTCATTACAGCAGATACAAAAGGCAGAAAGGAGCTCATAATGGCCCCGACCTTCTAATCATTTCAAGCAGGGACGCTCCTGATCTCACACGCCGCCACCAACACACACGCACATCCACTCTTTATTATCATTATCTACACTATTAGCATCAGATAAGGACTGTCTGGAAATCACAACAGGGGGAATTTTAATGTACGAACGAGAGAACGAGTAATGTTTTTAATATTCGTACACGTTTCGCTCGCCGCTCGCCGCTTCGACAATCGACTGCAGCCATTCCTTAATGATTCCCTGATGCCTACAGGTCTGACTGTGAGGTCTGCCAGCCATAAATAATATTGAAAAGGATAATAAATCAATATCTGTGTGCCATCACAGCCGGAGTGCCCCCTTCACACACACCCCGTGGAAAAACTGTCCCTTTCGAGCGAAGAGGAGGGGGGGGATTAATTGAAAGTGATTGAGAGCATTTCTCACCGTGCCCTTTTTTCACCCAGCGGGTAGCCACTTGTTCGCTGACAGCAATAGAGGGATTGGTTTACATTGTCTGCAGTGTGTGTGTGTGTGTGAGAGAGAGAGAGAGACAGAGAGAGTGTGTAAAAGTGTGTGCGCACATAAAAGGCCTAACAAGGCTGAAATTGATGCCGTTTTGGGCGGAGAGTCATTTTTGATGGTTGCTGACATTCAGCCCCAGAAAATATTGCATTGGATGTGGAAAAGGTCAAAGCCAAGGACGAGCAACTGGGAGCCGAAAAAAAGAAAAAAGACAAGAGCAAATGAAAAAGAGAAAGAGAAAATTAAGCACAGGGGAGGATGACCATCAAAGTGATTTGATTAAACTTAAAGGGGCAATATGTAGTTCTTGGAGAAGAAATTCAAGATTCCGCCAGATATGAACAAAGTAAAACTGTATGAAATTGTGTTGTCCTTTAAGGTCAGTTTATTAAGTCATGAAAGCAAATACAGTTTGTTTAAGCATACAAAAATATCATAAATTCTTACCCAAAACTATGACGTGCACCTTTAAAATACAAGGATTATTTATGAGAACTGGCGGGATAAACATTGTCCAGGACTCTGAGGTATATTGAATATTAAGGCCTCTCTCGATCATCCAGAATTCCTGTAGACAGCTGAATTGTGAGCATTTTCTTCGTTTCCATAAAAATGCTTACACATGACGACTAATCAATCAGTCCAGTACTTTTCATTGCTGCTCCTGTGGATTGTTCCCTGCTACAACACACCTGATTCAAATGAGTGGGTGGTTATCAGGCGGTATTCCGCAGAGCTTAATGACGAGCTGATCATTTCTCCTCTAAATCATGGAAGTCAGAAGACTTTAAAATGTTTTATTAATCCATAGAAGGGAGATTAATTTCCACCTATGTTGATATAGATTAATCTTTCAGCCATCTCTCAAGCGAAAGTGACGTTGTTGTCACATCATAGCATGTGACCATTTTTCAACAGTAACAACAGTTTTGGACAAACGATGTCCTGCTGCCAATTAAGACGCCCATCAGAGAAACGCCCAGATGTGGCACTCTAGGGCTTGGACAAAAAATAAGTTGTCATTTAAAAACTGTTTTCACTGCCTAGCAAAGCAGAAAAAAAAGCATAGGAGGAATTTTTGACATTATTGATGGCTGCTCTCCATTCAGGGGAGCTCGTTCCTGGATTCTGGTGTTGTGCACGTTCACTCACTGACAACCGAAATATATATGCAAAGTATCCTTAGCAATCAAATAAATATCGTGGTGTAATAATACAATATAGGGACCAGTGATATAATGCAAACGTTCTTAAAATACTACAGAACATGTGCAAGTGTTCCTCATTTAGTTACACCAGTGGTTTTTCTCTGCACATATTTTCGAAATTAAGAGCTGAATCCAGTTTAGAATAACTCCAGTTGTACAAGATATCTTCGGCCATATCTGGTAATAGAAGAAAATGGAAACTTGTTACTGGGCTAAGATTTTAAAATGCGTCCCTCGCAGGTTTCGCTGAACACCGGTGGCACTACATTCCACAACTCAATGGTTTTACTGTCCGGTGAGTGAAAACCCTCCAGTCATTAGTTTGTGTTTTCAGAGGCACCACTCGCGCATAAAACACCCCATCAGCTACTGCAGGAGACAGGAAACTATTACATGCACATCATTTTTCTTTACTGTTGGCACACTGTAGTAATCACAGCCTCCCCCTCGCCCGCCCCCACCCCCCCTCCCTCCCTCCCTCCTGAATCACATCTGCCTCCTCCTGTATCTTCTTCCTCCTGTACACGCACCGAGGAACAACTCTTGACAAAATAAATGCTGCAACCACAGCGCCTCGGCTCATATTTCTTTTACCCAGCTCTTCTTTATTTCCCCATCATCATTTTCAGCGGGAGACAAATGTTTGTCACATCTATTGTTTGGCTGCACAACAGCTGCTTGGGATTTTGGTTATCTCGGACTTTTTTTTCTCCTACTGTTGCACTTATTTTACACTGCTCTGGATAAGAGCGTCGGCTAAATGCATAAACTGCATTTGTGTACGTCAGCAGTTCTCTAAGTCAGGTCCGCAGGCCTGTTGTATTGCTTTTTCGTCGCAGATTGGAGTTTTACTTCTATAAACAGTGGTGGAAGAAAAATGCTTTCTAGGCCGAATTCAAGTACGAAAGATTTCAACTGAGGAACCATCATATGATTTGAGTGCATGGTGCCACTTCCAGTTATTAAAAAGGCGCACTCCACCAATTGGGGGCCGAAAGAAAGACGTTATTGAGTTGCATGGTGGGGAATTTAGGAGCCACTGTTTTTGGAGGTTGACTGTACATGTCAGGAATTTTAATTGTCACCCAACTCCATTGAAGTGCTGGTGGAGAGTGGTGAACTACATGTTAATGAAACTGGCAGATTAGCAACATATTGCAGTAGTTTACTGGCACTTCAGATTGCAATCATAAATAGGAATCAGCTAACTGCTAACTGACTGGTCATTCAAGACAATGTTGCTCAGCTTCTTTGGGCGGCTCACTGGGTCGGGGAGGGGAACGGGGAGACAGGGCTGCTGAGAAATCTGTTGTTGAGGCTGGTAGGAGGGGCAGGGCCGACTGATTGAGTGTAATTAGCTTGCTAAACGCTTACCTGCACTGATTAAATGTAGGTTAGAAAGGAGTGAAATGTAACTGTGAAATGGAGCCTATTTAACTGTGGATATCAAGCTTCCTTTTTCTCTCTCCGGTCTGTCCTGACCGCGGTGCTCCACTTGGGGCTCACTCCCAAATTACTATTAGCCCCGGCCCAAAAAGTTGAGCAGTTTTGGCTTCATGCACCGCCAAGCAGCTTTCATAGGAATTAATGGGCACACATGTTAGCTGTGATTGTGCTTAATTGTCCAAATATCAATTAAAGGGAAAAATATTAATAAATACTACGGTGGTTATTGAAGAGAACAACTCAGATGACCCCACACAACTTCACACTTCACTGTTTTGATTGAACAACTTTAACTACTGAAGCAACAAACAATTTAGGGCCATAAAAGGAAAGAAATTATTTATTTATTTTTTTTAATTTACCATAGCGACTCCACAGTAACTGAACCCCATTTGTCCAGCTCTATTTTCCTTTCTTTCATCCTGGCCGCTGTGGAAACGTGTCTGCATTTGTAAGCCAACCACCACCAAACACTTCACCTTTGGGCTGCGTTTAGGACAGGTTAAGGTCCCGCGGGTATTCTGGGAAGCTGGATTGTCAGCTCACCTGTACCTCTTTACGAGACAAGATAAACTCTTTCAGCTCAGCGCCTTTGAGGTTTAACTCTGCCGATGAGTTTATTGTGACTGCAAAAGAGACAATGTCAGAGCATGAAAGAGAAGTGTAAAATCCCTTCTAACACATTTAGCTCCAGCGGGTCCCCTATTGCTTTAGGCACCTGCTGCTACAGTTTAGAGTGTTAAACCTTAAATATCTGGGCAGAGAGCGAGAGCAACTTATCCCAGAGTTGTCCTTTAAAAGGCAGCGATCCTTTATCTCACCCCATGGATTTTAAAAAGGATTAAGTCAGGATTAGAATCACTTTTTATCACACACACACACACACACAAAACAACTCAGATATGCTGTTCCTCTAAATCTGATGCTTAATGGGTTGGAGACAATCCTACGGACGCAGATAAAAGTGTATTTACAGTACCTATAACGTCCGTGTGAACAGTCGGCCGTGGCCTTCTATGTCCTGTTTCTTTCAACAAGCTGCTGCCTCTGTCAGCAACAGGTTTGTTCATGCTAACAAGCTAGATGCTAATAATAGGAAGCGTTAGAGACGGAGGGATTTGATCGTTTGATGAGCAGAAAGGCAGACTCACCTAACTTAAACAGATATTTAAGGAATAGGAACATGATGAGTGAAATGTTCAATATGACGCTGAGCGCCTCTCTTCAGCAGACTGTGGACATCATTCTCCAAAGACCTGCCATTCGTCTATTTTTGATGTATTTCTTCAGCATATCTGCACCTTGTTCTCCTAAACCCAATCTTTTTTTTCCCGCCTCACTCCTCTTTTCCTTCGCTCTACCTTTTCTCCTGCCAAACCGGGCTTCATTAAAACGCTAATGACTCCCATTAACGGACTCACAGATCGATCCCGTTGGCGTTCAATTGAGCCTTGGCTAATAAGGTGAGATTAGTGTTAGTTTTATTCACTGGACCTCTGTGTATGTTTGCGAGTGTGTCCTGCCATCGCTCTGATCTTTATTGATTTTCTGTTTGGCCGGCAGAAGCCCAGGTGGACGTTCCCCGCGGATTTCTGTCTCTCAAACAGACTTTCAGAATCCCTGCAGTCTTGGCAGCAGCTATGAAAAGAACTTAAATTACACGTAAACTTTTACTTTTAAGTGTGCCAGTGACAGAAAAACAGT